>CM057088.1:35020231-35310231 GCA_029959045.1 Taenioides sp. WSHXM2023 | reverse complement strand
GCTCCTATCGCCTTTCGCTACTTCAGAGAACTGTTTGGGATTCGACCCGATGACTACCTGGTTAGTACTTTTGGAAACTATGTAACTGCCGCCGTGTGGACATTTTTAATGTGTGTTTTGTGTATTTTAATGTTACAGTATTCACTCTGCAATGAGCCTCTGATCGAGCTGTCTAACCCTGGGGCCAGTGGATCGCTCTTCTATGTCTCCAGTGACGATGAATTCATCATTAAAACAGTTCAACACAAAGAGGCAGAGTTTCTGCAGAAGCTGCTGCCCGGATACTTTATGGTGGGTCTCATCAGACATGTTCTAATCTACAGTTTAATATTATCCTTACTGAAGGTGACTAATTGCTTTAATGTGTGTTATTCTTTTGCAGAACATAAACCAAAACAAGCGTACTCTGCTGCCTAAGTTCTACGGGCTGTACTGCGTCCAGGCCGGAGGAAAGAACATCCGAATTGTAGTAATGAACAACCTGCTGCCGCGGATCATCCCCATGCACCTGAAGTACGACCTGAAGGGCTCCACCTACAAGAGGCGCGCGTCCCCCAAAGAGAGAGAGAAGGCTGTCCCCACATACAAAGACCTGGACTTCATTCAGGACCTCCCTGATGGACTTCTGATGGAGGCTGACAATTACAATGCTCTGAGCAAGACCATACAGAGAGACTGTTTGGTAAGGCCTTTCTGTACTGTTTATAAAATTATAATTTAATTACTCTGGTTTGGAAAAAAGCTTGATACTCCATATATTTAAATACAACAGTGAAAAATACCCACTCCCTCCGTAATGGACACAAGTTCCATTGAGCCATAGGAGTTACAGCATTACCATCTCCATATCAATGTTTTTTTTGTTTTTTTTCATATTACTTTTAAAAAGATTCAAGACAAATGAGTGTCTGGTTTGGATAATCATTTTTAATATTAAGTCGTCTTAGTAAGTATGTCTTGTTTTTTTGTTTTTTGTTTTTTTCTTCTACCCACTTCTAATGTTTGTAATTAAACAAGTAACCTTTCATTTGTTTGTGTATTTCAGCTTTTACAGAGCTTTAAGATTATGGACTACAGTCTTCTAATGGGGATCCACAACATGGACCAGGCCAACCGCGAGAGAGACCGTGTTTACTCTGGAGACAGTGGGGGGTCAGAGGGTGCAGTGACCCCAGACCAGCGGCGCCCCCAAGCCCAGAAGAGCCTGTACTGCACTGCCATGGAGTCCATCCAGGGAGAGGCCCGAGGGAAGGGGGCGCTAGACTCTGAAGACCAGTGAGTCCAGCTGTTGTTTTTTTGTATTCAGCAGAGGTGATCATGGTTAATGCAGTAATCAGTTATTTGTTATTATAGGCATTAACCACATATTAACAATTCTTTTTATGATGTAATAAGTCTTTTCATTTAGTTAGCAGGAAATTGTGACATAAATCAGCTGCAAACATCATATTCTGAAAGCCCAAATTTTAATTAAAAATGTTATGACAATTCAGGATCTTTATATTTCCTTTTTACTAAGAGTTTGAAATTTACTGTGTTTGTGCAAAATGTGCTGCACTTGGGGTTATGTTTGGGTAGACAATATCAGTTTGAATGCTTTTACTGTGTTTGAATGGACACTGGTCAGTAACAGTTGAATGATGCAGAGTGCTGTCGCTCTGGACTTGTCATTGCAGCATGGGCGGGATTCCAGCTCGAAACTCAAAAGGAGAGAGACTGCTCATCTACATCGGCATCATCGACATCCTTCAGTCTTACAGGTCAGTGTCACATCTGCTGGTTTATTATCACACTGTTTAATGCATCATCATCACTCATCTAAGTGTTTCACAGATTTATCAAAAAGCTGGAGCACTCCTGGAAGGCGCTAGTCCATGATGGGGTAAGATGCTTGGCTGAATCAAATTGGCTTTCTAAACTTCACATTTAGTATGCTTTCACTGAGCTGTATTGATGCTGTTGTTGACTTTCTCCTCAGGACACTGTGTCAGTGCACAGACCGGGCTTCTATGCTGAACGTTTTCAACAGTTCATGTGCAACACTGTCTTTAGGAAAATCCCCTGTAAGCTCAGAGCACATTCATTGTTAAAACTCGGGACAGGATTTTGATCTGCCCATTGTGACTTATGCGGTTGATATTTCCAGTAAAAGCATCCCCATCTAAGAAGAGTCGAAGTGGGGGTCCAGGTGGGCTCAGGAGAGCTCCAACACTAGGGGCTCCAACCCCCCTCTCTCACACAGGACAGTCCATGGACCCCAGAATAATGTATCATTCTCACTTCAAAAGCACTGAGTCTGACGGGGAGGCTGGTGAGTAGCAGCTTAAGCTTTATTTCAGAAGCACGTGTGTGAACAAGTGGTCATTATTGCTTTGCTGCAGGTGTTCAGTCGGGCCGGCCAGATCTGCTCCCCAGGACCCCTCCCCCCGCAGAATGCCCCACTGAGGCTGAGGCCAACCTCTCCACGTCCTCTGTGGGCAGCACAGGAGTGACTACCTCCTCTCCTCGCCTCCGGTATCATATTAGAGCTCTAATTACATAAGTGTGATGTTTTATCAATGGTGTAGTAATGTTTTTCCTTTGCTCAGGTCTGTTGGAGTGGAAGTGCACAAATCAGAGAACACAGAACATGAACAAATCGCTCTTCATAGGTGAAGTTGACCCGGTGACCTCTGTACACTCAAAAGCCCTTAGATGTATTGTAATTGACTCCTATAATGTTTCTGTTACAGTCTGGATGCAGAGGGGGCTGCTAATGTAACTGGTAACTCATCAGGAAACGAAGATGTAGTTTCACTTTCTGATGTTATCCCTGAGACTAACATCAACTTTGTAAGTCAACACTGTCGGTAATAGCAGAGTGCAGTAGTTGTGACAAGTTTCTAACGTTTTTTAAATTGTCCACAGTAAAAGTGGATGCGTGCCATGACATCAGTCCTCTTTGAGACGAGTGGTGAAAGTTTAAGAGACATTCAGAGCGACCTTCCTGGACGCGCTGTTGCACATTTGTGTCTCTTCTGGTTTGATGCTGATAAAGAAGTCTGCCAAGACTTGAAGGTGAAGATCTGTGGCAGGATCCATTTTTCTCAGCCTTCACCATCACTGTGCATAATTTCATTTCCACTCTGACCCCAAACCAAGCTCCCGAACTCCAAACCAGGGTCTCAAATGCTTCTGAGAAGGCCCTGATCTGGCGGCTCTCTAGAAGTTATGATATGAAGATTTTGTTTGTCACCTCAGTTAAAATGGTCCTTCAACATTCACAAGACAGTGTGGTGGGCAGCAGACATGAGTTTTTTGTATGGACTTGTATGAAGACACTGCCAGTGGACAGGTTTTGTGTAGGTGAATATATGAAGTAGGTTCTTCTTTAGTCACTTCAAGAGTTGAAGCAAATCCAGCGTAATGGTTTATATAGTTTCAAAAGCTGCTGTTTGCTTTTCAGTCATTTCCTTTCCTTGATCTCAGATTTACAGCTTTAGAGTTCTATTCCATTCTTTAATCGTAATTGTCTTGCTGGAAGGCACAGTGGTGCTACTAAGATCTAATAAGGTCTTCCACTACTGAATGTACATTACAGTACTTTAGTTAAAGTTACTTAGAGAGCGACATCTGTACAACGGTGTATGTCTCCTCTAATGAGACAAATGATGTAACATTGCTGGAGAGTTGTTCTTGCTGTCACCAACACTAAGTTTGGTGTTAAATTTGTGCTGAAATCTGCCTTATGACTACAGCCTAACTCTTCAAACTGCCATCTGTGTGTGTGGACCAATGGGCCACAGGTCATCGGAGCTAAGAGAGTGGTGGTATTCAATCGTTCGGTTTCTCTTTACTACAATACAAGATATTGTAAACCTCATCAGACATCAGATCTAGAAGAGGAGTGTTCATATAAATAATTTCTGCTGGTAACAGAAATGAACCCTGCCCTCATCCGTTATTGGACCAATACGACTGACTGCGATGTGGAACTTGTTTTTGTACAATAATAGTCTTATGCTGCTTCTGCACAGCTTTTTTTGTTGACACTAAATAAGACACTTTTGTTTGACTATCAACAACTGAACACATTTTATGAAGAGATACTTGAGAGGTCCTGGGAGACTGTTCTTCCAAATCATCTCATCTGGCAAATGTATATTATTAAGTAGTATAAAAAGAAACTGAGGCAATGCAAGGTGAGGATACAGACTGAAAGAAGTCCTTTTTGAAAGCACAACGGTGGATTACGGACTGAGAATTTGAGGCACCAAAGATGGTCAGGGTAAATGTACCGGTTAAGGCACTAAGTTTAAGTATGAGTAAAGATTAAACTCTTGAATTTAAATCTTTGTCAGATAATATTTATATCTGATTGTTCCCAGACTTTTCTAAAATAACTGTTGGTCAGTCATACTTTATTTTACACTACTTGTGATTATGTAACATGCAATAACATTGTAATAAGGGTTATTACATGTTACGGTGTACCTAATGAAGGCGGTACATTGTATTAAAGGTAGTGTACAAATAAAGTTTAGACTTGTCATTTCAAAGTGAAGTATATTTAACAGTGGCATCTCACCCTTTTTTGAATTTAGTTTGCTATACTTGAAGTGATCTGGACTTATATTAATGTTTACCCTTGATAAGTTTTATATGCACAACCACCAAAGAAAAACACTCCCAAGAAAGAAGGATTAAAACTACAATGTTTAAGTTTAAAGAAGAAAAAAAGAAAATGCGAAGTGTATTTTATCTTTTAGGGTTGTCCCGTGTACAATGGAAGAAAGTATGGCATGTACATAATGCTTGAACACTACATTTAAATCAATGCAATTTAAAATACAATCCATAACATTTTCAGAAGAGTATATTTATTATTAAGACTGATGTGGCTGAGCAAGTTTTTGTATATGGTCCTTAAATGATTGTTCAAATACTGTAACTGACTGAAGGATGTCTGAAACTTGATAGCATGTGCTGCCTATGAAGGGGAAGTTTTATAAATTCATTTTTATATTTCGTGTTTAGATATGACATATTCCATAATGATTGTGCTTTTTACATGAATGTTCACATGGCTGCGTTGCCAGTGTTGCTGGGTGTCCTCTATGCTTCAATACTATATTTTTAATCTGTGTAAATTGTGGATATGTACATACAAGTCACGGAAATGCCTTCTCATTCATAATGTGCTGTTTGTCTTTCTGCCATGTTTTATTTATGTGGTGGTGACATGATTTTGAAGGATTAAACATATTTTTAAAATATCTTCTCTTTTTTCATATGATTTTAAAAGTTTTAAAGTGCCAATAAATGGTGCAATGGCTGGCCATAGAGGGGTGGGTATATTCCCAATTTTTTAGACATAGACCCCCAAAATAACCGTGCAACCGGCAAGTGGCTAAACCTGTTAAGTCATTTAATATTTTTAAGTAATTTCTTGACCTAATTTAACAAACGATCTTTCAACCTACAGGTCAGCATCTTTTCACAGTACCCAATGTTTTAAGTATTATTTCAAAATCAATATTACAGAAGTAAAATAAAACAATGTTACATGTAGACCTACAATGTCTTAAACTTACTCAAGTGAATGGAACTGAGTACATAAATGTAACTCACTATTAGCCAGTTCTGATTACATAACTCTGATTCTCTGCCCCAGTTATTGAACACTTCTCCATGGAGAGATTTTGTTTATATATATAATATATTTTTCATGTGGTAATGGAAGTACACAGATGTGTAACATTGAAATGTTCATATAAGATTGAGTAAAACTAAAAAACGAAGTAAAAACAAGCATACATGAGTTCTGAATACATAATTGCATAAAATACATAAGTTTACTCTGGCCTGTAGTGAACATAGACATTTTAGCTGCCTGCTGCAGAGCAGTGTGGAAGTAAGATGAGATAAGATATGCCTTTATTAGTCCCACGTGGGGAAATTCCAGTGTTGTAACGCACAGTTCAAGAACAGTAGGAAAATGGAACATGCAATAAAACAAGATAATAGATAATGGCTTCAAAATAATTTAAAAATAGACTTAAAAATAGACTCTAATGTAACACACTGTTCCGGTGGAGCAAAAATATAAAATACCAAAAAACTATGATGTACAATAAAAGTAACAGTGCAGTAACAGTGCAGTGACTTCAGTATATTATAATGTTATTTACAGTAATATGACTATGTTTATGTACAGCAGCATTAGACAGGATAAATGATCCAAAGTAAGTTAAATTAAATTGCCTAAGTAGACGATGTGTATCATAATTATTTTTTGTTAATTTACAAAATCTACCTAAGAACAGCTGCTTACAGCCTTACATCTACACAAGCTCCACAAGTCTTTCCCCAATGCGGTCACTGTAGGCCATGATGTAGGCAGCTAAAAATACATTACCCATAAGCCCCCATCACGATGACGTAAAAGGTTAAAGGTGAAGTCGCCAAGATGGTGCTCGAAAGCACTATGGTTTGGTAAGAAATGTTTTTAAAATACTTTTAATACGAAAGATGGATAGTTGTGTATGTATGTGCTTTTTAGTTTAGTATTATATTTAAGTATTAAGGTGCTTTGGGGACTGTTTTTTGTAAAGGGAAGAGCTTTTGCATTCATTTATTTCCTGAGTCACGGTTAGCATTTGTCTCTAAACGGGCAAAAAAACTCTTGACTATAATTTTGTAGTAATGTAAAACCATAACATTGGCACTCCAGTGAAACAGACAAACATGTGATTTTATGTAAATGATATTGGTCGATGTTTGATTAGATTGGGCTACATCAGTTTGATTTGACAGGAGTTGTGTTTTGTTAGCAATCTAGCTAAGGCTTTCGAGATGTTTTGGTCCAATGAGAATAAGAGAGTACATTGAAATGTAGTTTTAATTTGTGTGGCATTTTTTTTAGGCAATTACACATTATTAATTCAACCTGAAAACTGCTGTTTAGAACAATTAATCCGTGCCAAAGTTGGTACTGTTTTGTTTTCGCTTTATAAATGAGACTCTGGCGGAACCTTTTTTAATCTGATTTTCTGCCCCAACAAACTAGTGGAACATATTTTCTCATATCCAGTGTCTGCATTATTAAAAAAATATAAATATACTTTTAAAAATGCTTAATTAAATTTTGTCTTCACTATACTTTGTCTTGCTGGATAAGTCTGTGGGCAAACCTTGTTGTTATTCTTAAAACGATATGCCAGGTTTTATTAACATTACTACTTATATTATTTTTTATATTATTATTATAATTATTATTATTTAACCTTGTCAATTGTTTCTTCTGTTTTAAGTGTGGACAACAGTGAGTACATGCGTAATGGGGACTTTCTGCCTACAAGACTCCAAGCACAACAGGATGCTGTGAATATTGTCTGTCATTCCAAAACCCGCAGTAATCCTGAAAACAATGTGGGACTGATCACCATGGCAAAGTAAGACACCGTAAATACATCAAATGTGGTTTTAATAGTAATAATACATAATACGTTTTATATAGCGCTTTTCATGGTAACACAAAGACGCTTCACATTTAAGTAACACTAAAACAAAAACAGGTCAGACAAAACGGTGATGAGGAGCAATCATGTGTGGGGGCTGTAGGCTTTGACGAAAAGGTGTGTTTTGAGCAGTTTTTTTTCAGGTGTTTAGTGAATCCGAGTTTCTGATGTGAAGGGGGTGAGAGGGGTTTTACATTTCAAACTGGATTGTAATTGAACACACCAGAAGAACATCACTTCACTTTATTAACTCACTTCAGCAATACTCATCTTATTCACTGCCAGCTTGGTAGTTTTTAAATTACCTTATTTATTGCTTTATTATTATTACTTGTTATATGTTGCACCATTCATAGTTTGCGGCATTAGCAATAAAACTTTCTGATTCAGATTAATTTTACTTGCAGCAACTGTGAGGTGTTGACCACCCTCACTCCTGACACAGGCAGGATACTGTCCAAGCTGCATGCGGTTCAGCCCAGGGGAAATATCAGCTTCTGCACGGGCATCAGGGTGGCACATGTGAGTTCAGGAGGTCTTTTTATTTCTTTTTTAAGTCATAACATCCAAATAAATCTCTTGTTCCCTTTGGTTTTCCTTATTTGTAGCTGGCTCTGAAGCACAGGCAAGGTAAAAACCACAAGATGCGCATTATTGCTTTTGTTGGCAGCCCAGTGGAAGACAATGAAAAAGACGTAAGCTCTACTATTTTCCATTTTAAAAAAACAAACGTTTATTATAATTTGTAACATTTTCTTGAATTCTTTTTAGCTGGTGAAGATGGCAAAGCGTTTGAAGAAAGAGAAAGTCAATGTTGATATTATTAACTTTGGAGAAGAGGTATTTTAAAGCACACATGGTTATTTTGTACTGACCTAATCATCCTAATAAATTGTTTATGTTTCACTTATTTTTATAGGAGCTTAACACAGAGAAGTTGACAGCCTTCATTAATACGTTGAACGGCAAAGAAGGCGTGGGCTCCCACTTGGTTACAGTTCCTCCAGGCCCGAGTCTGGCTGATGCTCTTTTGTCTTCCCCAATCCTGGCTGGAGAAGGAGGTGCAGTTTTGGGATTGGGAGCCAGTGACTTTGAATTCGGAGTTGATCCTAGTGCAGACCCAGAGCTGGCTTTGGTAAAATCTATAACAACAATGCTCTTAAAATGATATTCCACTTAGGTATGCAATTTTATGGAATGCATTTGTGTTTTAGGCTTTGAGAGTGTCAATGGAAGAACAGAGACAACGACAAGAAGATGAAGCTCGCAGGGCAGCTGTGACTTCAGCTGCTGAAGCTGGCATTTCTGCACCTGAAGCAGATGGTGAGGGATTGGGCTATGTTACAAAAGTAAAATAACTTTGTCCATGCATTTATTTTAGGCTTGTTTATTTTGTTTTACAGAATCTGAGGCAACTCTTTTGAAGATGTCTGTTCCTCAGTCAGACAGTGGAAAACCTGCTCTGCCAGACTTCAGCCGCATGACTGAGGATGAGCAGATTGCCTACGCTTTGCAGATGTCCATGCAGGGAGCAGACGGTATGTACCATTATAAAAACTACACACCAAATCCGAAAAAAATAGCATTTTGCAGTACAAACTTTAACATTGATAACACCTGTAGTTGTTCTGTACTATCCTAAATATTTCTGTCCTCACAGACATATTGTTTGTTTTTTCTTGTAGAGTTTGGTGCAGAGGGCATGGACACAGGAGATCCATTGGACTCAACTGAAGTAAAGGTATACTCACTACTACCAGTTTTTTTGGCTATACACCTGAATAGTCAATTCAGTTGAACAACTAGGAATGGAATAAAATTGCTTCAAGTTTGTGGAAACATGAGGCAATCACATGAACTTGTGACTGGACAAAAAAGGTTATGTGGTGGTGTCTGTGCCTCATTTGTCCAAGGTAGGTTCCATAGCAAAAGAAAATTTAATTCTGTAACTCTGTCCCATTCCCATTAAAAACTGAGCTTGGATTATTTTGGAGTAAACTTGTCTCTATATACAAAGCTGTGTGATCAGAGCTGGATTTGCTTAATGTTTTTCGTCAATTGCACTTAAAGCTAATGGCCATTTCTCTTCATTCAGGAAGAGGAAGACTATGATGTCATGCAAGACCCAGACTTTCTGCAGAGTGTACTGGAGAGCCTCCCTGGTGTCGACCCGAGTAATGAGGCCATCCGAAATGCCATGGGGTCTTTGGCTTCACAGACCCCCAAACCTGACCCCAAAAAGGATGAAGAGAAAAAGAAATAAACATTTACTAAAAAGGACTGTTATTAATGAGTCATGAAGCTGTTATGCATGTAGAGTACCAATGTTCGTGGCAAATGTCTATTCATGCTTTCCACACCCACTCAGCTTGCTGACTTGCATTTTGTACCAACTAAAATTGCTTTAATAAATGTGGTTTTACTACTCAACCCACAAAGTGCAGCCAGTTTCATGACATTTCTTGATACAAAATGGAAGCGTTGCAGTATTTCCATTGACAGCATGGTTTCAGATTAAATTTGGTGTGTTTAATGAATATATACCTGCATATTTAAGTTTAAAAATGCGTTTAAGTCAAGTAATGACTTGGTCAAGCTGTAAACGACATCAAAGACGAAAGTGTCGCCTAATGTGATGACGAAATACGTGTGCGCCACTAACGAAAATCTCCATCGAAGTTACAGGTATTTCAAGCCACACTACGAATTTATTTTATTTACAGCAGCTACACGGGGTTTGTCACGTCAGTGTGATGTGCATTATTAACATCTGTGTATTTTAAAAGCCCTGTTTAATCCTGTCTGCGCGACTGTTCGTGATTCTGTAGTATGTGTCTAATGCTAACAGCTAGCCTAGCCAAGCGGGAGCTGCCACTTGTTGAAATCAGCCCATCTGAGAACTTCCCAAACTTTCACAAAATCCGCCTGTGAAAAGTTTTACAATTGATAAGCATAAGGTGTAACTGCCTCTAAATGAAAACATCTTCAGTTAAATTTTAGCATATTTGCTAAGCATATTCGTGCCTCGTACACTGTCTGAATGTTTTGAGGGATTTTTGGACCACAGAAGTTCTCACAACTTCATACAGGATTACAATTATTATTTAGAAGGGAAGGCATGCGAGTTTAAACTGATATAAATTGTCATTAATATAAATGAGTTAATTCTAAATATATATAACAATAACTATATAATTTGATTAGGTTTTGCTCTGGAAATGGGAGACATGAAGACTCCAGACTTTGATGACTTGTTGGCAGCTTTTGACATCCCTGACATCGAGGCCATTGAGTCCAGTCCAGAGGAGGAGAACAGTGACTCAGAAGAAGGAACTCCAGGAGGGAAAGACAAGACGACATATCCCACCGACCAGAGTGATGTCCCTGCAGTTAGTGTAATTGTAAAGAACACTGTGCGGACAGATATACCAGGGACTGAGAAAGAAAAACGTGTTCACAATGATTTCAAAATGCAAAATGATTCAACAGAAGGGGATTCTCAGGCTGCAGATCCAGAGCTATGCAATATTGAAGATTTGTCAAAGGTTTCCAATGGCCTAAAGGGAATTTATACAAATAAGATGTCTAATATAGAATCAGTACCTCAGCAGTTTACAGGGTCCATATCAACCACTTTTGAAAATGAAAGCAAAATGAGTGATACTACTGTACCACTGCAACCTTCACGAGAAGCAAAGGACTGTTTAAAACCTCTTATGAATGACAAGTCATCAAACATTGGAAACATCAGTCCTGTTTTATCTCCTCAGGTCAACAACCCAAACACAAGTAACTCATCACCCTACAACATCAAAACACAAAATAATTTCAACCAATCAGATGAAGAAGAATCTGATCCTGATTTAGAAGGAGCGTTAGTCATTCAAGAGAGTCCAGAGTCTCCAGAATCAGCAATACCCAAACAACCTAAACTAAAACATAAGCCAGATGTTAATTTGTATTTGAGCGATTCTTCTGAAAAAAATTCTAACTCCATTCACACATCTTCTGCTTCTCATTTTAACAATTCAGAGCTTAAGAATGAAGCAAAAACAGTTACTCTGAGTTCCCAAGGTGCTCTGCTCCCTAGCCCGCCTCCGTTGGTAAAAGATGAGAAATATCCAGAACATGTGATTGATGAACGAGATTCTCCTGAAAGTCCACCCCCAAGTGAAACAGGGATGGTGGTTCCCAAGAGGAGCTCTGAACTGTCACAAACTGACTCTGAATGTATAGTGCAAAAACCAAAGGAATGTGAAGCAAGCAAAGAGGATAATGCGGAAACTACAGAAGAGATGAACACTGAAATTGAGGAAAAATTCGCAAGCGCAGTAACAGATCCTCCTTCTCTGTGTCCAGTCAAAGTTAAAATGAAAAGGTCTGCCAGAGCTGTTGCTGCTAAAAAAGGTGGAAGAACCAAAGCTGAAGCTGTGAAATCTGTAAAGGCTGAATCCGACACAAGGCCCAGAAGAAAATTGTTAAAGCAATCCAAGGAGGAAGAAGCAACAACGGGGAAAGGAACTAAGCTAAAACTGTCCTCTGCGCCCGATATCGGCTCAAAAACTACTGCTAAAGTCACAGCTGCAGGGATAACCCTACGCAGCCTGGGACAGAAAACTCTACCAGGGGGAATGACTTTACCTCTGCCTTCACTGCTGCCTCCTCTCAGTGGCAGCAGCAGACCAGCCTCTATCGTCAACAGTACAGGCGCTATTATATCGAAAAGCCAGACCAACCTGGTGGAGGCTTTTAACAGAATTTTAAATAACAAAAATCTGCTGCCCAGTTACAAACCGGACTTGGCCTCTTCCCGCCAGGCAGAATGGGGTCTGTCCTTGCCAGCTCAGGTAAACTTTATGTACTTTATTTTTTCAGACATTAGTCAAAGTTAACTTGCTTTCATTTCATTTTCTATTTTTTTATTTAGTCAATAGTGATTTTTTTTTTCAAGCTTATGACAGAAGTTGTGTTGTTCACCTGTAATGGTACAAAAAAAATACACTTCCTTTTTATCAGCTATTTTTGCAGCCTTTTAAATGTTTTAAAATTGCTGCCATACTAGTTAAAAATTGCGTCTCTTCAAAATATAAGTTATCAATTTTCTCTTAAATGTCTTTCATTTAAGTGTAGCTTTGTTGTGTTTTTTCTTTAGGGCTACAGGTGTCAGGAGTGTGGAGATTCCTTTGCTCTGGAGCAGAGTTTAACACGACATTACGACCGGCGCTCGCTGAGGATTGAAGTGACCTGTAATCACTGTGCCAAGCGCCTGGCCTTCTTTAACAAGTGCAGTCTGCTGTTACACGCCCGCGAGCACAAGGAGAGGGGCCTGATCATGCAGTGCTCACATTTAGTGATGAAGCCTGTCCCTGTGGAGCAGATGATCGGCCCTCACGAGCCAACAGCAGCAGCAGGTCTGTCTCTGTTTGTCCAGGTCCTCCTCTTTCCTGTTTGTATCTTATGTTTTTCTGTCTTTTTACAGCCCTGTCGTCTGTTTTATCCCATGTCAATCCAAATGCCACATCTGTCAGAAAAACAGAGGAGGTTCAGTACAGCAATCATAAATGTCCTGAGTGTCAGATACAGTTCAGCAGTGCTGAGGAGGTAGCCAAGCATTTTCAGGAACTCAAATCTCAAACCACTGTGAGTTTAATGTGGACAAGTGTTATTGTTGTCTCAATATTTGATGCAGTCAGTGCAATTACTTTGTCCCTGTTTGTATCAGACTTGCACAGAGTGCTCTCCTCCGATGCTGCTGTCCAACAGCTGTTGTGCCGCGGCTCATCAGCGCATTCACCTGAACTCTACTCCACACGTGTGTCCAGAGTGTGGAGGCACCTCCAAACCACCCGCCTTCAAAACTCACCTGGAGGAGACCTGCTTCCACTTTGCACGCCGCATCGGATACAGGTGATCCATCTCCTGCTTATTCTGTGTTCATGTTTGTTAATTCCTCTCAATCACTCACACTGGCTCTGGCCTGACAGGTGCTCCAGTTGTCTGGTGGTGTTTGGAGGCATAAACTCAGTGAAGTCACACATCCAGCAGGCACACTGTGACATTTTCCAGAAATGCCCCATTTGCCCTATGGCATTTAAATCTGCCCCGAGCATCCAGAACCACATCACTGCTCAGCACCCCACACTCACAGAAGCTCAGGCCATGTAAGATTTTAGATCATATATTAAGTATTAAACATGTTTTCTTCATGTGGTTAACTAAATCTGTGTTTGCAGATCCATCTTTAAGTGCGTCATGTGTGACACAGTTTTTACCAACAAAAACCTGCTCTATATCCACTTCGAAACACATTTAGCCAATCAGAAAGTGCATGTCTTCAAATGCCCCGAGTGTCCCAAACAGTTTTCCATCAAATCTTCTTTAATGGACCATTTAAAGGTATAACACAGCATCATAATGTATTCAATAGAAAATACAAAAATGTTATTTTTATTAATGATATCTTATTTTTATAGAGTCATCACACTAAAGTCAAACAGGAGTCTCCTCTTCTGCTGTCCCAGTCACAACCCTCAGTGAAGATGGAGAGCTCTGAAGGGGAAGAATGGAGCAGCCCAGCCAAAGAAGCAACATCTCAAAAGGTGAGCAGAAAATATTGTGTTACTATAGCAATTATATAGTGTTAACGATATTATATATAACTTCATTTACAGACAAAGAAGCAATTTCCCTGTACCAAATGTGAGAGCTCATTTTCCACAACATCAAACCTGAGGCGACACATCAGAGACAAACACAAAACTGTTGCTCGCAGTTTCAGATGCCAGTCAGTTTTTCAGTTCCATCAATATGATTCTACGCTTGTGATATCTGACTTATTTGCATTGTATTTTATTATCTGTAGGTTCTGCACTGACATGAAGAAGACCTTCAGCAGCAGAGCCATGTTGGAGAAGCACATTAAGCTCAGACACAGCCTTGAGGCAGGGGACCAAGACTTTCTCATGGTGAGCTGTACATTCTGTTTTTAAATATAACATTTCTGTGTTGTGTTTTTTGATGATTTGGGTCATTGTCTTACTCAGTGGCCATTGTGGCTATTAGACATTCAAATGTTAAATAGCAAATTGGTATTCTCACAATCCAGAGTAGTTTAAATGTAATAATATATGCATCATGGTCAAAGGGAGGTGACATTTTCTTTAAATTTTTCACCTCCCGACTTTCACTATGATGTATAAGGTTCTAGTAAATACCACCTCACCTGCAGCCAAAATAAAAAATATTACTGAGTATGCAAAAATCTGTGGTTAGTTAGTGGTTAGGTAGGTATTTGATTTTACCTTAATACTGAGTCTTAATCTTTATTGTCTAGATGCTGTTACTGTGCAATTTATCAAAATCAAAATTCGTACTCTATTCAGTTACAAAAAAATATTGTAATCTACATTGTTTTTTAAGTGTCACAGAACATTACTAATACATTAAATTAGCTGTATTCTTTCTCCACAAGTTAATTTTCACATTATAGAAGTGACTATTTGAAATAAGCTTGATTACATTTTATTAACCTAATAATCATGATGGTGATATTTGTCATGATCAAGCAGCCCTGTCTCGTTCTATTGTGAGGCTTTTTGTGCTTTATTGTTCACAACTTTTATTGAGCACTTCTTTGTGTTGTTGTAAAGAGCCATATAAGTAAAGTTAGATTGTTTGAATGGATTATATCTGCAGGAGGGCGGTGATGAGGCAGACAGCTCCTCAGAACAAGATGGTGGTGCCGTGTTTCGCCGCAGACGTAGAGCAGCTGTAAAGTCTGAGCAGGAGGATGGGTCTGTGAACGAGGTGAGTCCAGCAAAGAAATGGCGTTCGTCCTCAGCTTTGACCTCTGAAACTGAGAAAGGCTTCCGCTGCGCCCCCTGTGGTTACACGTGTGAAGACCAGGCAGAGTTTTTGGACCACATCAGCCAGCACCGTAAAGGGGCAGGAGGCAGCTCTCAACAGTGTCTGCAGTGTGGCGTATGTTTTACCTCCAATCACTCTTTGTCACGTCATCGCTTTATTGTACATAGAGTAAGAGATCAAGAAAGCCAAGACGCAACCAACTCATGTCCCACCCCCTCCCCAAATGAAAACCATGACAATAATAAAAGTGTATTTTCAGCATCAGAATCGCCCACCTTACCTCAGGGGAAGGACAGTGAGGGGGCACTGGCTTGTAGAGTGTGTGGTAAGCACTTTGAGAAGGCGACAGATCTTAATACGCATTTCAGAACTCATGGGATGGCGTTTATAAATGCGAGAAACACAGCGAAAACTACCTGAGTTATAAAGCTAGCTGTAACAATCATTTGGAGTGCCTTAAATTTAAAGAAGACATATACAATGCAAAGCAGCTAATCGTTAGCTTTCTCATATGGGGTTACATTTGTCTCATTCATATTCACAAATGCACAGAGGGTGATCTACAAATAGTCATTGGTTTGCACATGTGTTTTGATATCCACAAATTCAAATTTAATATTTCTAACATGTATTTTGGTCTTTATAAATAGATGTGTTTTTGTAAATGTATCTTTTTCATTTGGAGAAAAAAAAAAACATTTGCAAAACTGAAAATTCTGTTTGTAAAATGTGATTTGAGGTCTTTTTTTTTATTATCAGACTTGTATTTCGATTCATGCGTGTTTGAGTAATCCTGCTGATCATTTAGCCGTCTAAAAGGGGGAAGTGGCATAAGCTCTCAAAACTATTACCTATCTCTATGATCTGACTACAACTGCACGGGACTTGATGCAAACACAACTATTTGTGCAGAAATAAAGACACAAACCAAAAATGCAAAATCTTCAGCTAACTCACTAACTTTTTCTTTTTGCCGTTGTCCCGTATAAATCCTTATAATCTAAATAACATTCTAAAATTTTGGTCTACTCCATTAACTGATTGACTAAATGACTAAAGGACAACAGCGCTAGTTTGCACCTGCCACAAGAGCTTAGGTTGTTTTAGATCAATATGGCCGTTTACAAGTAACATAACAAGTAAAATGATGTTCTACCTATGAGACAGTCAAATAGAGAAGAGCATAATATGTCTTCTTTAAAGGTTTACTGTGTAACTTTTCTAGTGTAGAGTCTGCCACCTGCTAAGAAGAAGTTATTGCTTTGCCTGGAATGGAGACAAGCTGTTGACATCAACAGCCCAAGTTTTACTAGTCAGATCTGTGTAGCAGGAATCCTGCCCACAGCTATAGTGCATATTTTTGATGTTATACTTTTAGCAATATGGACACCTGTTATTTAATATATTCAAGATGGATACATTTAATGCCATACAGCGGAACATTCTAGGCAAGGCAATAACATCTCCATAGAGTCCAGCAGGTGGCAGACCCCCCACAGAAAAGTTACATAGTGCAAGTGTGACTGTTTAAAGGTGCACTATCTTAAAATCAAAAACACGCCTTGGCCTCACTCTTTACTCAGGATTAATCGCATCATTTGGTTTGTTAACACTGCTTTTAGAACTAGAAATTGTGATATTTATTTTGCAGCCCTCCAATATAATACCAGTGCGTATTTTTATACCTTCTAGTACTTTCATGTTTTTATGGTTTGGTCTAATTAGCCTGGATGTAGGTTTACTGATGTTTTGCCGTCAAGGGGAACACATTACCCCAAGCACGACAAGTTTCAAAGAGGCATTTATACTGAAATAATGAATATAACTGACTATAATGTTAAACTGAGAAACTGATTTATTTTTCATTCTGCAAAATCTGCCGTATTTTGATAACCTGGGATCCTTTTGTAATCACTGTAATTATGTGTGTGAAGGCATTTTTGTGAGGCTAAATATTAATATAATGTTTAAATTGTATGTTAAAATATGAGTTGAATAGTATATAACCAGCTTTTACACATTGCTGTAAATTCTTGCTAAAATGTGATTAAAAACACAACACAAATCTTGTCTTTTTATTTATTTCACCACTGCAGTACCTGATTTTCAAACCATAAAAGGAGGAAGTAGTTATCTGTCATTTAACAAACCCTTTGCCTTTGTTCACATCAATTATCAGATGCATTCACAATTTTAAAATAGTTTTTTAAAGCGTGATACAGCAATGCACACGGCACTTCCTTATGAGATTGCGATCGATAAAATGTTTTCCAGTTAGATGATGAAACTGTGGAGGGCTCTGATTTTGTCATATTACTGATTTCACAGTACACTTTATGAGAGAAGCCAAAAAGTCAATTAATGCAGCTTAAAATACACAACTTAATTACACTGTTCATATACAACTGTTTATATTATTGTCACGTTATTACACAACATGATGTCCTATCAAAATATATCTTCTTAATAGTTGAAATATATAGTTTTAATGTGTGTTACATGCACAAAAAAATCTGATCATTAAAAACACCTGGTGACAGATTTCCGTTCCGATCCAATTTTAAAATTATTATTTCATCAGCATTTTCTTTCTTTTTTTTGTCGTCATTACTTAGCCCTTTTGCATAATTTCCCTTGTTAACACATGCACAGAAAGAAACTAAATAAAAAAGAAATCAAATAATGATCAAGAGATCAGATGATCAGATTTTTGGAGTGCATGCAAACACAGTCACCGTCTATTGCAAATGCCCATATATATTTTATTTAGTGAAAGACAGAACATTCAAACTACTCATTTGCATTGAGTGCAAGTACATCTGCCATCTACATGATCTTTGTGGCAGGAAGCAGGACTCTGTATTCAAAACTTCACAGCAGAATGAGCCCCAGCACGAGAAACAGGAGAGGCTTAAAGAACGCACCAATGCCTTCAGTCGCCAGAGGGGGCGCTATAACATAAAAACATAAAATCAAGAAATTACTACAGTACGTATATAGACATATTACTCTGTACTTACAGTATTTGGAGATTTAAAAAAAAATACATTTTTTGGAGATCGTTGTTTCATATTTATTTTAGGTCTTTTTGGGTTAAAAAATAGTACGTATATTTTAATACTTTAACTACAAAATTCATGCAGATATCACTCTAAGGCAGTAATTCCCAAAGTGTTAAATATACACAATCAAAATTCCTGTTTATATTTTAAAGAAACATACCATATGCCACTGAAGGCTGTGATCAGACACATCAAAATTAGGACGTAACCTTGAACTAAACCTCGACTACAACGGGACTAAACCAAGTCTGTATCAGGTGTATATCAGGACACACTTGTCAGACTGGGACAAGTGTGAATGCAGCCTTCAAATACATCTCTACTAAAATTCTAAGTATTATTTACCTTTATTTCCACTTTGGGAGCTTGGGTTGCGAGTTCCTTCGATGGCCCTGGCCAGGGCTCCCAGCTGTTCTGCCGTCATGGCGGCCTTCTGCGCCGGGGTTACCAATCCAGCGTTGTCAGGGCCGAGCGCCTCAATCTTAACTAATGAGAGAGCCTTAGAGGGAAACGCACAGTGACAATCAAAAAGGTGTATGACTTTTTTTTAATAGAAAGAGAAAAAGAATTAACATTTTAATGAACAACCTTTTATAGACTACATTTAAAATGCTTAATATTCACAGGCAAAAATGGCTCAACACCAAGGCAAAGCAACGTGTTTATTCCAATAATATGTAAAATTGTAAAAATATAATTGTTAAAAAAAATCTGAAGAGATATAAACGTTGCCCAAAAGTTCCTTACAGCTATGTTGAGTGGGGGGATGAGAGGGATGCAGTCCTTGCTAATGTGCTCGAAGACAGAGACATCCAAAGAAGCAAATTCCTCAGCACTCAGGCCAGCTGAAATATAGAAAAAGTGTTACAGATATTTACTCCTTTGACCCAGATGAACACCTTTGTTCATCGTGAATATGAAGGTGTAGTTATCATAACGTGCACTGCTTAACTTCACATGATTGAATACAAAAATAAATTGATTGCTTTTAATCAAAATGAAAAGACAGATAGTTGTAGTTGTAGATACTTCAAAGCTCCTTCATTTACATAAATTGTCATAATTATGATTATAATTATGTTTATTTAATTTTTAAACAAGCGTCCCTCATGTACAGGACCATCTGGTTAACAGATACTCGATATAAATAAATACATGATGACAGCAGAGGATCTCACCAATAAAAGTGCCCAGGTCAGTGACTACAGCTGTAATCCAGGTGTTGGGGGCTCCAAAGGCGGTCACTGTGAGCTCCTTGTACTGTTGCATCACTTCCACAGAGCACTGGAGTGACAGAGACCCCACAGCTTCCCTGAACAAGCCAGTTATGTATATCAGATACATAAATGAACAACTTTAACATAGCTTTTCTACACATCAGTTTGATCATGGAGACAAAATGATTACACTAAGAAAGTTCATGGCAAAATATTTACTATGAATCGCTCATCATAAAAGGGGATCACAAAGGGAGGGCTGGGTACCATTAAAAGTTACCAGTATGTTACTGAAAAAATTTAAGGTACTACCGTTACCAAGCAAAAAAAGTGCCTGGTGGGTACTGGGAGTCAATAAAAAATGAGAATGTGTAACCTTCCAAAAATAGTATTTTATGGAATTTATAAACATTTATTATGTTTTGTCATTCTACATAATGCATATTACCAGAATAGGTACCGTTACCAAAAAGTGAAAGTACTGCCCTAAAAACATGGAGTAGGACCTAATGCACTTTAAATCATTATTATATTTTTGAGGTAATTATTTTCATTGGGAAATTGTATAGTTTTCTTGTACGTGAAGGCGGTGACGTTGAGTTGCTTGATTTCGTTGGTGCTCAGTCCACACATGAAGCCACTCAGAGCCACCATGTCGGCGGCCGCCAGACTCTGAGACGTCAGATTGTTGAAATTGGCTGCTGCCTTCCATATGGCTGTGATCTGCTCAAATACACACAAAGCAGTATGTCACAACTGTATATACATTATGTAAAAAGTAAAATGTCAGTAAAGAGAAGTTGGCCATACAGACAAAAGTATTGTTTTTGCAGTCCATCAGAAAGGTGCTAATAAGCGTATATTCGATAGTTTCTGCTTCCTCATATGTGTGACAATTTGAGGGCTTTTCATAATTTAAAAGATATAATATTTTGGTTTTTTTGTACATTTATTTTATTTATTTTTTTCATTAGATCTTTTTGAATCTTTTTCTTATTGTAGACAATTCACTCAATATTCAGTTGTTTCTATATCTCCAATACAACAGCCTGTTTACAAGCTATGGGCCACTTCTTTATATAAATAGTGATAATTTTACCTGTGAGTCATTCCAGCCACATTTGGCGATATCATCCAGAGAGTTGAGACGGAAGGGCATCTTTGTCAGTTGGTCAGCGGTGAAGCCCTGAGAGATACAGCCCAGCTCTGCAACCACAGTCTCATTCATACTGTCA
This sequence comes from Taenioides sp. WSHXM2023, assembly GCA_029959045.1. Taxonomy (NCBI): domain Eukaryota; kingdom Metazoa; phylum Chordata; class Actinopteri; order Gobiiformes; family Gobiidae; genus Taenioides; species Taenioides sp. WSHXM2023. The sequence goes on along the minus strand of CM057088.1, from coordinate 35,289,352 downwards.
GTCGAACCAAAGGCCTGCAGATACATAAACATAGTTAGAGCCACTTATGGTACATAACAGTTTTTTTTTAGTACTTTATTATCCCTGTAGGGAAATTGTCCTCTGCATTTGACCCATCCTTCAGGGGACTCGTTTCCATGATTTTGTTGCTAGGCTTGGTCAGGACTACCTTAGCTGTAGGATTTTTACCTACCTATGCTGCATGTTTTTGGGTTGATGGGGGAAACCGGAGTGCCTAGAGGAAACCCACCCAGAACGTGCAAACTCCACACAGAAACGCCGGGGGCCCTGGTGATTGAACCCGAAACCTTCTTGCTGTGAGTGTGAGTGCTAGCCACTCAGCCACATGCTGTCTCTTTATAGCCTTATAGTTTTACTTTATTTGCACAGTGCTATTATTCATACCAGTTTTTTATTAGATCTTTTTACTCTTTTTTTTTGTTTGTTTTACTAATTTGTGTCATACAAGGAATAGCCAATACGTTTCTTAAATTCAAACTTCTGGACATTGTTATAGCAATTTTTCAACAATAAAAACAAGTATATGAAAAAATCTGCTTGCTATGATGAAATGCCTGAATGAAGTGGAGCTAATCAGTTCTGCAGCACTGAATAGTCCCGGGGATAAAACATCTAAATGTCATCTAACCGACCACGCCCTGAGCAGCACCTTCAGCGGCCGACTGAGGCACCCTCAGTGTAAGAAGGAACGCTACCGCAGGTCCTTCATCCCCACTGCTGTCAGACTGTACAACTCCACTGTGTAACACATGCAATAACCTGTGCAATAACCTGTGCAATAGCCCGTGCAATAACCTGTAACCATGTCACCTCATCAGTAACCGCCTCCACTGTCCTCAGATTATATATTTATATAGTTGTATATTTGTATTCTTTTACATATATATATATTATATAAGAGATATGTTTTATTATATATTTACATTTCTTTCACTCCCTGTACATAAGAGCTACCTGATGTTGTAAATATGTTAATATTTATTGTGATTTTATTTTTTATTTACTTATTGTTCTGAGTGTTTGCACAATTTTTCACAACTTTTTGCACTATACTGTCCCCTGACTGTGAGCTTCTGTCACGAGTGAATTTCTCCTCTGTGAGATCAATAAAGTCTTATCTTATCTTATCTCTTCATCACAATGTCTACTGCTGAGGTCTGAGCACCAAAGATAACTCATCGGCCAACAACATTTAATACAGATGCAGATTTGTGTTATAATACAGTGAGATCTCGGGTCTAGTCACTGAAAAATGGAAAATGGATTTACCTTTTAGATATTTTATGATAAAGTACAATGCTGTTATCAACAGGGAAAACTGTGTCTTTCCCCTCAGCTGGGAGTACGACATTACCGCATTCTAGGATCTGAAAACCACCAATTCAATAAAGCTTCCTAATACTTTACTTCCAGGTTGAAATAAAGTTTGATAGTTTGAATGATATGCAGTTGGCTAAATACCTGTACAGCTGTTCCACTGAGCACTTCCAGCTGCTGTGGACTGTAGCCGGTCACAGAGCCTAGAATATCCACCGTTTCTTTGAAGGTGTCCAGGGTCATGGCCTGCAGCTGTTCAGGGGTCCAGTAGACATTTAGTTCTTTCAGGTCCGTGATCAGCTCCACGGTGGGGACCTTAGCGGTGATGGAGGTGCCATTGACAACGCTGGTGTTGGTGTTGGTGCTGTTGGTGGTACTGGTGCTACTGGGCGGCTTGTTAGCGTTACTGTTGGGGTTGGCTAAAGAGAAGCAGAACACGTCATGTAGTCAGGTAAATAGCTTAAAGGTCTAGTATTATGCAAAAATGACTCTTGTGAGCTCTAGGCAATGTTAGAATATAACCTCATCAGAAACATGCATGGAGTTCTGTTTTGTTTCATTCACACATGTTTGAGTAATCCCGCATTTTAGTCATTTACATCTCCACAGCTCAAAATGTTCTTTTCCACCTTGTGATGTGGTAGTTTTCAAGTTAGCAACTACCTTTTACTTTTTGTTCAGTAAAAACTCACAATTCCAGAGCTGAAATCATCCATATGATTCTAGTGTACAGTGTACTGATGTTAAAAACACAATAGAGCACTTCTGTATTATCACATGACATCACAAGGTGGAACAGTGTGTTTTCTGTTTGACAGAGGAACTGATCAGGCATTTCAGCCGTGAAGTCTTCAGCCAATTCTCCGTCAGTAAATGGATGAACTTTGCCTGCCAATGATGAACATTTACATAATTGGGTAATTAATATGACATGATAAGGGCCAGCAAGACATAAGTAAATGAAAACATAAAATAACTTAAAGGTGAAAACTACAGTTTTAATTGTTTTAAATTAAAGTAGAGGCTTTTCTGTGGAGTTGTAAAGTTGTTAAAAGAAGGTAAGAAATACATAAACATAAAAATTGTGACTAATCAATATGAGGGAAAAAATTAAAACTGCGAAAAATATCAGTGGTGTGTGAGTGACTGGTGGTCATCAGAAGGGCTCTGGACACAGATTGGCTGTTACACTTCTGTCTGAGCAACTGTTTCATTTTCACTTCACATGATTTAGAAAACACATTTGGAGGCTGTCAGAAAAACCAACCTTCTCTCTTCCTCCGGGCTACAGGCGGCGAAGTGCCATTAACAGTGAGATTAAACGCTATTTTACGAAGAGATTCAGGGACAGGAGATAAGGAGGTAAGGAGATAAGCGACGGCGGTTTTCATCCCAGACTGAAAAAGACAAGAGACAGTCAGATTATAATGAGAACTTTGACAGGCTCCAAAAACAGTTTACTCAAAATGTATTGTTTTAGAGTGGGGCAATAGTCACACAGTCGATTAAGCATTCACCCACCAACCAGAGGATTTCAGATTCAAACACATTCTAGCTCAACATCATACTGCCATACTATTCATGGGTTTACACTTCTGTTATATGGTGCCATTTTGAGGACTTTTTCCCATTCAGAAGATATACGCTTATGTTTTGAATTGATAATTGCTGTGGTAGCAGTCCTAACTTTTCATCATTCTGAACCCCATGGAGTGGTAGGTAGAATTTCGAGTACTGGCAAACAAACAAACAAACAAACAAACAAACAAACAAACTACTACCTCTTTAGACAGAGAAAATGTTCTGTTTCCATACAAAAAGAAGAGATGGCCCAACTCTTCCACAGTGGTAGGACTCCAGGTTGACGGATTCCTGGGTTGCACAAAAATAGTTAAAACTTCTGTGTTTTTTGTTTATAAATTAAATTCTTGTTGATTCTTACCCAAAAGTCTGTTCGACCAGCTGGAGCAAACCCTCTCGGTGGTCCTCGGGGAAGTGGCGGCATGAAGCCATGGCCTGGAGGGTGGTTTTGAGCACTTCCCCTTTGAGGAGGCTCAGTTTTGTGGGTGAGACTTCACACAGCAGCGGGCCCAGTTTTTTCATGTCCTCAGTGGTCAGGCTGGACATATTTGAGCCCTGAAGACCAATGTCAGGGTTCAACACAGTGAATGAAATAATGAAATCAAATGTTCGAGTATCTAATTATGAATAGTAGTTGATATAATAAATACTAAAGGTCCTATATTATGAAATCACCTATATTGCAAAATTTATGCCATGTTATAATGCTCTTGCCTCATCAAAAAACGTACATTAGTCTGTCTACATCTCCAAAGCTCAAAATGATATAGTATGTTCCACCTTGTGATGTCATGAACTTCAAGCAGTAGTTTTCAAGTTAGCAGCTATGTTTTACCTTAAATTCAGTAGAGATTTGTAATTCTAGGGCTGAAATGACCAAAATGATTCTAGTGAAGGTGTATTGAGATTAAAAACACAGGGAAGCACAGGAAGTACATTGACTTAAACACGTGTGAATGAAACAAAACACAATTCCAGGTATGTTTTTTGATGAGGAAATTGCTGGAATTAAAATTCAACTTGAAAGGGTATCAGTGTGGTTGCTTTATTGGATTAGTAAGCATTAAACAAAGCGGAGCTGTGCTTTATGCAGTGTTAACACATGACACACAGCTTCTAGTTGTTTACTGCGCTTATACGACGGCTACAAACTGAAATGTCTCACCAATGAATGTGAAAAGCCTGTTCACTGTCTGTAAATGTCTCAAATATTGGTTATTTCACTGTTTTAAATGAAGCTATTCCCTACATTCTACTCACAGCAGTTAAGCATTTGTTTACCCATTGCTCATTTGCAAAGAAATAGTTCGTATGAGCCATTGCTGTGGTGATGTCATGGTAATGGCAGCCGAGCAGTGATACAGAATGTGATTTAACTGTTGTCACGCTACTTGCACGTTGTGTGGTATTAACACACACTGGTTAGCCATTGGAATTATCCCTGGCCATGGTATAAGACACAATTAACTCACCTTACCTTACCAACTAAATAATCTCTCACACAAACATGGAATAGTGCATGTTTTTCTAGTATCATGCGGGCCTATTGTTGTATTGCCCATGTAACTCACCAGACAGCTCAGAGCTCTCTGGGTGAGTGCAGGGAGAGAGGCAGAGCGGAGGGACGGTCTGCTGATGTTTAACATTTCCATCTTTTCGAGGAAAGCCGAACACACAGAGTCAGGCAAACCCTGCACCATTTCTGCTCTAAAGAGTTAAACAAGAGGAAGAAATACTAGGAAATAATTTACAAAACAAATAAGGAAAAAGAGTGTGTGTTTCTTACGGTAGTTGAATAAGAATGATTGCAGGGATGCTATTCAGCTCGTCTGTAGTTATGTTTTTGAAGTAGTTTGCTCTTTGTGATGCAAATACTGCGAAAAGCTTCTGTGAAATGCATCTGACCTAGAAAATGTTATAAAATAATATTAATGCTGTAGAACAATCGAAAGTAAAATCTGTAATTTTTATTTGTTGAATAATACCTGAGCTTTGGAGAGCCACTGAGGAGTGTCTGCTAAGCTTTGAGCCATTTCCAGAACTTCAGAATCCGCAACAGCTTCAATCTGTTTACATGTGACACCCGGAAGAATGGAGCCCGCATTTCTATGCAAATAAAATCACAAAATATAAATCTTAAGACATTATAATGATGATGTGTGTATAGATCCAAGGTAGAAAACATTACCTGTACCAATCCTTGACTTTTTTTGTCATATTCATGGCAAAATATGTAGCCTACTCAAGAAATAATAACACATCAGGTGTGCAATATATATAAAAAAAACACTGTTTATTTACAAACTGTCTTGACCTGTCCTTGGCGCCATTTTTTCTCAGTAATTTGATCCAAGGAGATGTTGTAGCGTTCCAGCTGACGCAGAGAAACTACTTGAAGCAGTTCATCAGGCAAGTTCATCATCTGTGTGGCATTCATCTCACCTAACTAAAGATAAATATATGTTAAAGGTGCACTAAGTAACTTTTCTGGGACTGAGGAGACCGCCACCTGTGTGTCTCTATGGAGATGTTACTGCATTGCCTGGAATGCGTCACAGTTACAGTGCAATACTAACTTCAATTACAAGTGTATATTATACTCCAAAGTACCGGTCTCATCTCTCCACAGATCTGACCTATAACCTGACCTAGTGGTCTCAGTGCTTGTTTCTATAGCGATAGACAAGTTTAATGTCATACTGTCGAACATAATTCTATTTAAAGCAGTAACATCACCACAAGCAGGGAGCAAACCCTTCATCAGAAATGTTACGTAATGCACCTTATTAAAATGAATTACTTTTTTTTACTCACCGCTTTAAGTATGGCTACACCCTGGGACTTTTTGCCTTTCTCTGCAATATTTTTCAACACTTCAGAATCAATATCTTTAGGCTTGATCTTTTTGTAAATACAAATTGGCAGCACATCCGCAACTCTTGAGAGGTCTTTAAGTTCCTGTTTCGAAAGCTGCTTGCACTGAAGACAGAAGTACAGAATTAAAATATGTTTGTCAAATTTTACTTTTAATTGTTTTACTTTTAAAGCAAAACTATAATGTTTTCATGTGTGTATGTTACAGAGTATGGCTGTGCAGTTTTTAATATGGTAAAGTCTAAAGTCTAAAAGTCTAGACTATTGGGGTAGAGATTTTCTTCTTGATTATCATGATATCCTCTGATTTTGTCTTCCTACACAGAGAAAATGGCCCAAAGCTTAAACCGTCCTCACCATATCGTCCTCTAGATACATCTTCAGCACCACTTGCTTCTGTGGTTTTGACAGGCTGATGCTGGAGTCATTGACCAGACTTCTCAGTTCATCCTTATTTAATGCTTTTATTTTGCCCCCCAGAAACTTGGCTCCAAGTCCCAGCTGTCGAAAGGTCTGAAGGCCCTTGATGTTCAGACTGTCTGTCAGTGTCTTCTTCAGCTTTAGATTAAGTGACAAACATGAAAATACATTAAATCATTGTTCACATTTAATATATTTAATGTGTGTGCTGCTTCCAGTGGCCTATGCAGTTTTCAGTAGTTGGTGACATCACAAAAGACTGCCCTAATTCCAGCCAGATGTTTGTAATCAGAAAAACTGCAGGGGCGGGATTTGAAGAGTGGATACCTGTTAGACCAATGTTAGACCTGCTCCTCAAATGTCCAGACCCCACCCCTTAATTCTGCAGGTAATGTCCAGTTTAGCAGCTCTATTTGAAATGTAGTTGTGTGCAGAGTTTGTGTGTTTAATCCCACTTTAAAATTTTACCTTTGTCAGACCAGGGTTGTCACACTTAGAAAGTGCAGATAAAAGTGAGATGCTGTTATTGGCTGTCAGCTGGGAGTTTGTGGGATCGTAATAACATGCCAGTGGACCTAACCTGTTAAGATTTAAACAAAAAGAATTATCCTTCCCCCAATAAAACTGTAATGGAGTTAATTAGCCTTTATGAAGCATGAACAAATAATTTATAGTTTATTAAGAATGATTGAGGATTAGTAACTAACTAATTAATTAATAAATACAGTAACTTCTAACCCCAAGTCATTACTAAGCTTGAAACAATTTGTTCTTTATGAATTAAGACTTTGTTCATGATTTATAAAGGCTAATTTATGCATAGTTAAAGTGGTACGCAAAAGAATAATGTTTATTGATTATAATGAGAGAAATTAAACAATGTTGAGTAAAGATTATATTGGCTATATTTTTTACACACTAAATAAGATTTTTGTGTGTATTTCTATTTGTGGTTGCAGTTATTAAATTACAAATGAACCTACCTGTCCAAATAGTTCATAAATTCGTTACTGTTACTAAAGCAGCGTTGGATTGTGCTGAGAAGTTTTTTGGCCAGACTGGGCTTTATTGTGATAATTTTGTCTATAACAGGTTTGAACTCGGGTGATCTGAAGAACATACACAACTAAAAATAAAGGAAGAGTATACTTTAACACAACAGTCGGTTTAACAGTTCATAATAATAAGTGCGTAATAACAGAATAACAGTGCCTGTTCTTGTGGAGCGAGGTCGATGTCTGCTGGAGTTAGTTCAGAGAGATACGGGCCAAGCATGATGAGGAACGGACCTGTCAGCCATTTTAAGGACTCACTGCACCGGACTAAACGCAAAACATCAAATAAAGTCAATGAATCAGTGTATCAGTGAAACATATTTGAGCAAACTAAGAACTAAACCTGGGCTAGAACAACAATAAACCAAGGATCAACCCAAGACCAGACCAGGCAGCCTCAGACACAGATGAAGAACTATACAACAGCATTAAGTAATGTTAAACCAAAAGGGAATAAAAATGTCAGTTTGTTATGAAATAAAAACACATTTTGTAATAAACAAGAGTTAAAACTATATGTTACAAAATGCTGCAAGAAATTTGAGCTGTTGTTCAGTGGTTTTATTATTTCATTCACTGTGTTCATTTATTTTAGGGGATAATAAAGAAAATAGGGCTGCAAACGCATTCATCCCTTGTTTTCCCATTCACCATGCTATTTCCATCCCATTAGCATACAATATAGCCTACACAGTATTGCGATTTCTAGGAAGAAAGTTTAACATTCTGTGATATTTTTCTAAATATGTAATAGCTGTGTGTTTAATTCTGTTGGACCTCAGCGCAGCTTTTGACACAATCGACCACAACATTTTACTGCAGAGGTTAGAATGTGATGTGGGCATCAGAGGAACTGCCCTCAGCTGGTTTAAATCCTATTTATCCGATAGGTACCAGTTTGTAAATGTTAACCAGAGCTCCTCACAGTGCTCTAAAGTAGCCTACGGTGTGCCACAGGGTTCAGTTCTGGGTCCAGTTCTGTTTACCCTTTACATGCTACCGTTAGGTAATATCATCCGAAAGCATGGTATTGATTTCCACTGTTATGCAGATGACACCCAGCTGTACCTATCAATGAAACCTGATCAGACTAATCAAATAGAAAGACTTCCGGTTGAGTTTAGAGTAAAATTTAAAATTCTTCTTCTAACCTATAAAGCTGTAAATGACATGGCCCCTTCCTACATTAAAGATGAAATTGTACCTTATCATCCTAACCGTTCACTCCGCTCTCAAAATGCTGCACTATTGGTGGTTCCTAGAGTCGCTAAAAGTACTTTAGGAGGTAGAGCTTTTAGGTACCAAGCACCCTTGTTGTGGAATCAGCTCCCTGCTCATGTCAAAGAAGCTGACACAGTCTCTACATTTAAGATTAGGCTCAAAACGTTCCTCTTTGAATCAGCTTATGGTCAGGTCAGTTAGGAACAGAAACTAAACCCATAGGCCTAGTTAAGCTGCTCTAGGAGATATATTACTGGGGAAACTATGGCAACTTGAGCACTGTCCTCTGGTTTCTCCTACTTTTTCTCCTCCTACTGTTAAGAATATTCAATTACTAGTTCATTCGTAGTCTGTTCTTTGCTATTCACATGTTGTCCCTGTCCCACTCCCCTTTTGGGGAGTGTAACTGTTTCAGATGCTGCTGTTCCAGTTTGGACCGCTGCTGTCCCCTAGTGTCGAGGACCTGGACCCCTCCTCTCCTTCCCTGTCCTGGATTAACTGTCCTCGTCCTGCTAGATTAGTAGTTTCATCTGCCTGTCCGTCCATAGGAGTGGATCTCTCCTGTGGTTCTCCTTGAGGTTTCTTCGTTTTCCCATTGGGTTTTTCGGAGTTTTTCCTTGCCGAGAAGGAGGGTCTAAGGACAGGAGATGCTGGGACAATCATCCATTTGCCTGCTTGTTGTTGGACATTCTGTATTTTTGATTTATGACTGTTTCTTATTCTGCTTTATTAATCAACAATTTTGTGAAGTCCGCCGAGATAACTCTTGTTGTGATTTTGGGCTATACAAAAATAAATTGAATTGAATTGAATTGAATTATATAGTCTTTTAGAAATGGTCTTTTGCAGGTTTAAATCTTGTTTACTCATGGTAAGTCCATGTTGAAGCTGTTTTTGTTCTGCTTTAGACCAGTTTTTAGTCCCTGGTGGTATTTGCTTTAGGCAATTCAATTAGGCAATTCAATTAGGTGAGTCAGTATTTAACAAGGTGGTACTTGGTGTAAAAAACTACAACTAGATGGAAAAGAATGCAGATATGGGGCCTTTAACATGGTAAAGTACAACCGTTTTCTATAGTATGCTAAGAAAATGTTCTATAGTATGCTGACCACCTGGAATCTTTGCATTGAAACGTCACAAGTTGGATTAGCACCTTCTTTAACAACACACATGCAAATATCCTCTAGAGTACATTTGTATGTCGTGTGATATTGGGAACACACCTGAGCCAGAAGACGCTCGGCTGCTGCAGTTGAATAAAGCTTGTTTAATTTTCTCCTTGGCCCAGTTTATCACCTCATTCCTCTGGTCCTCAGCTGTCTGCGGGTACACTTCATTCAGCATATCCATCCTGTACGCAAAACAGATCAGTGCACGTTTCATTTGATTTCATAAGCCATTTTTTCTTTTATTTGTGAATGTTTTGAGGGAAATATTTTTGTTTACAGTATTAAAATGAGGAAATTTAGTAAACAGCTAAAATGACGCTTTGGCATCCATAAAGTATTTATCTATCTATCTATCTATCTATCTATCTATCTACCTTCAAGTGTATTTTGTACAAACATTTGGGTATGGCCAAAAGACGTTGTTATAGTCAGTTGTGTGTCACTGGTATTATTTTAATGGATTTTGTGCTGTACTGAGGAAACTCGCTGCCAGCTCAACCCTTGTTATCTTGGCCTAGAAGTATAGAAGTATAATACTCCCTCCAACAGAAGCATAGCCAGACTGGACTGCGCTATAGAAAACACTATCGCAGTGTCTTGGGTCATGTCTGTGGGGCCTATGTCCTGTACTGATGGTAAATCAACTTCTCCTGTGTCGTCCTATTCTCTTCAGCTCTTGCGCCTCTACAGTTTATTCTATAACAGTAATTCTTCATAATTCTGATCCCCATGGTGCGCACTCACAGGCTTGCCAGGTACTTTCTCTTGATGATTTGAGGGAGGTTCAGTTTCCCAGGACACTTTGCGATCACAGCTTTAGCGGCTGACAGCAGTGTTTTATAGTCCTCCTCCGACTCCATATCGCCCTCCATGTTTGTCACAGCGTCCCAGGCCACCGGAGCCATGACTGCGTTCAGGTAGCAAGCAGAGGACTCCTAATACAAAACAACAGGATTTTAATGAACTGTACTGCTGTACTTTACTGTGTGCTCAATGTGAGACTGGACTTACCGAGACACTAGCAAACTTCTGGATAATTTTTGGCAAGATGGCAGTGCTAAGTGTAAAGTCCTAAAAACACAAATTGATGAAGATTGTAGATTCATTTGAAAACAATTTTAAATGCTTTGGTTACTTAAAATTTCAAATAGATGGAACTAAAAATATATAGCAGAATTTTGATCAATGGATTATTAAACCAAACCATATGAAAACAAAAATGAATTATAGTGGCAAAAAGCGAAATATTCAGTTAGACAGGTTGGCATGTAGTCACTAACAGTGCATTAGGTCAGACGATTAAAATAGTTTTTGTGGATCAAAAAAACAAAACAATGATCAGGTTCAACACTTACTTTACATTTACTATAAGACATCTTTTTAGAGTAAATCTAAAAGTGTTGATAGTCTGTAATGACATCTACTTCAATAGCAAAGGGAGAAATTTAATTTGTCAACTGGACAGAGTTTATTTGGTCGAATACGTTTTGCAGCTCATCCAAGCTGCTTCTTCAGTTCTGGTCAGATGCTGGTGGACACTGCTTTATATCTGCCTGAAGGGAGGAGCTTAATTACAATGAAAATTACTCTGAGACACACATATTTAAATACAGTTTCAGTTGGTCAGGTGATACAATATGGAGTTGTTAACAGTTTCTGTTAGTCATGTGAGTCTATTCAATATGGAGTGGGAGTGGGGGAGTAGTTAGCAGATCCATTCAGGGCCATGATGGTGTTTTCACACCTCTGGACCTGTCCTGGCTAGTCCCATTGTTTTCTCTGTTTGTTTTGATTTAGGTTTGAGGATAGAGTTATAGATGGAGACAAATGATGTCTGAGACCTCCATTTCTGTTCAAGGAAGGATTCTCTTTCTTGACAAAAATAGCTTCTTTAACTCCCCTCTCAAACCAGTTCTTTTCTCTGGCCAAGATCTGGACCTCGCTGTCCTCAAAGGAGTGGCCTGTGGCTTTTAGGTGGAGATGTACGGCAGACTGAGGTCCTTTTAGGTGGAGATGTACGGCAGACTGAGGTCCTTTTAGGTGGAGATGTACGGCAGACTGAGGTCCTTTTAGGTGGAGATGTACGGCAGACTGAGGTCCTTTTAGGTGGAGATGTACGGCAGATTGCGGCCCACCCTGGTTTTCCCGTCTGTGTTGATACATCCTTTTGTGAAGTGGCTGTTTTATGCCATACATCTCCACCTAAAAGGACCTCAGTCTGCCGTACATCTCCACCTAAAAGGACCTCAGTCTGCCGTACATCTCCACCTAAAAGGACCTCAGTCTGCCGTACATCTCCACCTAAAAGCCACAGGCCACTCCTTTGAGGACAGCGAGGTCCAGATCTTGGCCAGAGAAAAGAACTGGTTTGAGAGGAGGAGTTAAAGAAGCTATTTTTGTCAAGAAAGAGAATCCTTCCTTGAACAGAAATGGAGGTCTCAGACATCATTTGTCTCCATCTATAACTCTATCCTCAAACCTAAATCAAAACAAACTGGGAAAACAATGGGACTAGCCAGGTCAGGTCCAGAGGTGTGAAAACACCATCATGGCCCTGAATGGATCTGCTAACTACTCCCCCACTCCCACTCCATATTGAATAGACTCACCTGACCAACTGAAACTGTAAATAAATATGTGTGTCTCAGAGTAATTTTCATTGTAATTAGCTCCTCCCTTCAGGCAGATATAAAGCAGTGTCCACCAGCATCTGACCAGAACTGAAGAAGCAGCTTGGATGAGAAACGTATTCGACCAAATAAACTCTGTCCAGTTGACAAATTAAATTTCTCCTTTTGCTATGGATTCTACCTGGACGACTGAGGGATTCTACACACATCTACTTCAATAGTCAAAACATTTCCGTACCGTTTTCCCCAAAGAACTTAGAGTTTTGGAGGGAGTGTAGCCAGAGGAGACCGATCCCAGGACACTGTCAAACACCGACAGGAGGAAGGAACTGTCGGAGTTCTTGTCACTGAGAGAAGAACATTTAAAAAAGATTATAATATAAAGCAGTTTTTAAATAACGGCCTTATTATTTAAAGTAATCAGTGGGACTTTGGTAATGTTGAATGTACCTGTTGAGCACAGTAGCCAGCTGATCTGTGTCAGGTGTTTCATATCCTGTGTCAGAATAAACAGGGTGAAATAAATGAACATTCATTTACTGAAAACCACAGTAGTGTATTAGTATTAGTTATGGACATTGGTCTCACCCTCCTTTTTACAATTTTTCATCTGAATAATAAAAATAAAAAAAAGATTAAACATATTTAATCAATTCAGCTGTACACAATTTAAAGCCTTTGTTTCCATACCAGTTGTCTAGCACACGCTTGGATCCTGGGGTCTTTCATTTTCAGAGATGTCACTGGAGAGAAAAGAAAAAAAAAATGTATGCACTGCTGTTTATCAATTTATTTATTTATTTATTTATTTATTTATTTATTTATTTATTTATTTATCATTAAGTAAATTGTACATGAAAAGTTTGATTTCACTACATTCACAACAAAATTAGAACTAAGAAGTTTATAGATATATCAAGTAGATGCATTTTGCCACTAAAATATTCAAGTTTTCATTATTGCATTTACGCAACAGTTTTAATTAATAGGCAAAAGAACTATTATTTCATTCATTATTCATTATTTCATTTGAGTGTACATTTTAGTTACCAAAAGAGAATCTTACCTAGGACCGCACAACACACAAGTAGCAAAACTGTCCCTTCTTTTCTCCCCATGCTCAAAATGTGTTCAGAAACAATCCTGCAAACACAAATATTTTTTAATCACATATGCGTGTTCATATCAAATTGTTGTGTTATTGGTTGTTATGGAGTCTATGGGCCTCCTACAGCTTTCTCAATAACTCTTTCCTCTGAGGTTTCTGCAGGTCCCTCTGGGCAGCTCTAGACAAAGGCTGGGATAAACAGCCTCATTATGTTGAACTGGATGTCCTGCAACCCAAATCGTTCTTTTTGCATTTCCATAGTGTCCTTTCAGCATTTGCATGCATTGTTTTTTGCCATTCGATTTGGTTGCTGGTGCAGTGATTAAAAAAAAAAAAAAGTTGATTTGATTTTCAACTTTTTTTTTTTAATTTTTACACAATATTTGGGATTATCTTAAGGAAACATTACACATGCCAAACTACTGTATTTTATTCAGATGCATTTTTTGTTTTCATTCTCTTTTTTTCTTGTGTATTATAAGTGTATTATAGTGAACCCACAATAAAATATTATCCACACCTTTGTATTCATGGATTACAAGCTATGACGTAATCCTCATAGCAATTATGCAGTTCAACTCGAAATATTATATCTTTGAATGGGGAAAACTCCTTACAAAGTCTGTCATATTAGAAAGAAATCATATGCCTAAAACCAACCACATCACATAACTTTACAATACAACTAAAAACCAACTTCTGAGACACATAAACACAGAGAGCTCATGAAAGTCATTTTACATATTTTAAAGATTTAAAACATATTAGGTGATAAAGTTGAATTAAAGGCATTATCTTACCCTGTTCTGTTTGGTAGAAGAGGATGCAGTCGAATGAGAGCAATGTTCCCCTGCTGATGGTCTGTGTGCGTGTGAGGCAGGACAGGTGCAACCCACTGTCTACACCTGCCACTCCTGCCTACTGCCTCCAAATTACTCACTTATTTACACAACTCATGAACAAACATAATTAATTTGCACTTTTTCTGGTGGAAGCTCTCCCACCTGTTTGTTTCCATCAATGTATTACTGCATTGCCTGGAATGTTGCACAGTATAACATTATACTTATCTATCTCCATGGAGACAAGCAGGCTACACCTCCAAAAGTTAGAGGTCAGATTTGTGGAAAGCCCCTTCACAGTAAAAGTATGTGTTTTTCAAGGTGTTTTTTTTGGGGTTTTTTTTAGCAATAACACATCTGTAATTAATAAATGCCATACTGGAACAGTTCAGGCAAAGCAATAACATCAGCAGGTGACAAAGAACCCACCAGAAAAGTAACATAGTGCATCTTTAAATCTGACTTATATGAATATATGTAGTTTCTATATTTATTATAGTTCTAATCAAACCCCAGTGGTACAGAATCCATTGCGGAAACAGACTTTGAACAATCAGAGGAACAACATTGAACCAATATCCAAATAACAACTCAATTAACAACCAAAGGATTTTCCTAAAAGGCTTGTGTGATGGTAAAACTCTAGTATTTATTATTGAAAGAGCTTAGGCAAATATAGACTGCTCCCCCAGAATGTGAAGCAAACAACCACTCAGCAGGCGCAGCGGGGCAGGTTTACAATGGACACAGGAACAAAGAGCTTTAATAAACAATTGGACTTTTTGATAAAGATACAATAACTTAAAGTGCCTATGACAGATTAATACATTTTTCTATTAAGCAAGTCATTTATTATTTATAGAGCACCTTTTGTTAGGAAAAATAAGTGTTGTCCGAGATCAGTCCGGGACCCGGTGACTTGAATACTCAACACTATTGGCTATTCAAGCCTGACTATGCTTCCACACAAGCAGCTTTAAATAGAAACTAAGGAGGACCGCTTGTAGACAAACTGGCAGAGATAAAAAGAAACATGCATAACATACTGCTTCTGTGAGACGAGTTGACCACTGAAACTGAGGTAAAGGTCAGTTAAGTGGCAGTTTGCGAAGAAATTTAGAAAACAAAAAGTTGTAAAATATGTTAAAAAATTAGATACACTACCTATGTCATCAACTGATATAAATTCCATCCAAAATGCAGATGACACTATATAGACAATATACCGATAAGGAAGACAATCCAAACATTCATTTAACAAAATAAAGGTGTTGTATAAAGGTGTTGTCATATATATATAATGTCAAATCATAACTATTGTGTAATTGAGATTTGTTCAGATGTTTTGGCCCTTGTTAACATTATAGTTGCTAGGTAACGTGCCTCTGTGTATGTCATATCTGCTGCCCGTGTCCAACCAGGAAGTAAAATGATAAACTTTAGTAAAATCTTAAATATAATCATGTTAACTGTGAATTAGAGGAAAAGAGTAGTCTAACCTGTCATATGCACTTTAAGTTTTGTATTATTCCAGCCTCTAAAAATGGACAAGTTGGAGAGATCAGTTCATTGATGGAGGCAAGTGACCTGAAAAGTTACATGCAGTCACTTTTACTATTGTTTACTGAGGTCACTGTGTATTATTCATTATTATAATGTAGTCTTAACCAAACGATAATGGCAGCGGACCCATTGTATAAATGTTTTGAACAATCAGAGGAACCACCAACAAACTGGGGTAGTATCAACAGGCCTAAATTTTCCCTGAAAGGAACTTATGCAAATATGACAAAAACAAAACATGAGATCAGTCACGATCTCATGGATGTTAAATGCTATTGTTGGTGCTTCCAGTTTACTGCCTGGACCCTTTATAGCCAAATAAATCTATATAGATTCAAATATAGGACCCTTAACCTGATAAGTTACACAATACAATATTCAGACTTTTTTTTCCTTTTTGTTTTTATTTTTAGTGACTCTAAGATTACATGTATTACAAATTACATTTTCAACCTTTTCTATCACTACATGCTCAGAAGAAAATGTAAGGCCATCTAGAATGACAGCAAACACGAAGAAAGACAATTGTTGAATGATGAATTGTTGAAGACTATAAGTCGTAAGTCAAATACAAAAATCACTTTAAACAAAACTAACACTAAAACTAGACTGACACAAATGAGTGAGATTTCCATGGATACTCCTCTGTTCTTAGGTTTTAGGATTAAAGGTCTCACTTTAATTCATGAGTCTTGTCCATTTTAGAAAGTGTGCCACTCTGCAGGTTTGGGTTGCTGAAATGCTCTGAAAACAGACAAGTCATTTTGGTAAAAGGGGAATTTAACAACTCACAATAATTAGCCCTTCATGTTATGATTATAGATTATTTGATGGAATTCTCTCTTTGTATTATATGAAGTGTGTTTTTATTTGCACGCCTGGGCAATGTTTTCTTCTTTTATAATATTTAAAGGCCCTGTCCTGTTCCCAGTTTTTTCAGTGTATTTAAGGAAAATTTGTCTTGCACCAGTACAAATATATTGTATAAGCAGCGCTTGAGTAGTGTCTGCATCTAACCATAAAGCATTTCATTTTTCAAGAAGTGCGCAGTTAGCATGTTTACTGTTTTTAGCTTGTTTTCTCATAATGGTAAACAAAATAAACTCATTGCTGTGAATAATTATCAGAATTATTCTGAATTACTCAGAATTACTCAGAATGCATAAGGCAAATGAAGAGTAACTTTGGATCAAAATGAACTTTTTCACATTTTAAGACAGTAAAAATCAGGTACAGTGCCTTCAAACATGAACTGTAGAGACACATTAAACTATTCAAATCAAATAGTTTTTCATTGTACTTTTCGTTCCATTTATTACAATGGTTTCCTGATATATCCTAATAAGCCTAATTATAACCTCCTAAACAATGTGCTTATGACATTGGTAAAGACTATGACTTTTTTTATTGTTCTAAGTGAGTGACCCACCTGCAGCAAAATCACGAACGTCAACAGGTCTTTGTAGAAGCACCTCTCTGGAAAATAGGAAATCAAATCAAAAGAAGGGTGAATTCTGCCATAGTGGAAGCTTCGCCACTCATCCAGAAAGCTTCCTCAGTTCTGACAGAGCTCTGGTAAGTGACTGCTTTAACTATTTGGATGACTCACAAAGTATATTCACCCTCAAAAAAGTTGACAGAATTCAACCTTCTTTAATTCTGGCTGGACAACTGAAGGATTACGCAGGCTTATTATTACTATTAGGTTATTTACTTTTACTTAAGGGTGGACTTCCTTCATTTATTTAAAGTTTATCTAAGCAAAGTCCCGAGACAGTGGCACCAATGGTTCTTTGATTTTATTTGGCAGTCAAAACCTTGTTTAGCCTTACATTTGCATCCACCCTGTTGAGTTTTCATTTAGAGCATTTTTGCAGCTGCCCTGGTTAGCTCTGTGACCCTTATACCTGATGTAGTCTTTATTTATCTATGTGTTATCTATGTCTTATCCATAGTACATTCTAACGAAGCTGCAGATAGACAGATCATGAGAAGGCTATAGCTCCATGTGACTATAAGGGCATGTCATGTGTAGATTAATTTACTTTGTTCTGACCTTAGAAAGTCGCCAACGAGGACCTCTATCTCAGGATGTGATCTGAGGTAGTTCTCATTGTCAATTCTTGTTTTAATCTGCGCCAAAAAACAAAAAACAAAACACATTTTAGCCATAGCTCCCCTGCAAAGGCAAAGCTAACGCAGCACTAGCTAGCATCAATACGTGCCTTAAACTGCTTTAGTTTTTCTTGCTGCTCAGCGCTTAAAACACCACAGTCAAGTTTAACCACTCTGCTTTTTCCAGTCATTGTGAAAAGCTGCAAATTACTTGTATTTATCTGTAAGTGTTAATAAGGTTATCTTTGCCGACTGAAAGTAAAGTCTGAGATGCGCCTGTTTTTGACGGCGGAGTCTGCGGTCTCCATGGAAACCAGAGCCAGGTAATACCACCCGAGTCCAGTAGGGGGCGGTGTGCTCAAACATAACCTGCTGTGCTCTTGTTTGTCTTTTATTTGTTCTTTTTTGTTTGTATACGCTCTATGTTATTTGTACAGACAATATATTAGCCAAGACAAAAGTCAGTGTGATTATGCGAAATTCAGATACACATAGAATAATATTATATTAGATTTAGACAAACTACTACTGTGTTCAAATAATTTCCCTATTAGATAAATAAAATCCACTAGGGAAATTATTTGGACACAGTAGCTCACTAATCACAATATAATATAATAACAAAGAGTAAAAAACAAATGGTAATAACAAATTCTTAATAAGTAGCAAAAAAAATTAAAATAAAATAAAATAAAATAGCAAGAGACAGGTGTCAAATAAAGCATAATTATATAACTGTATACAAGTCAAAATAAAACAGAAAAATAAGTAATAAATATATAAAATCACAGCTATATACAAAATACAAGAAAGACAGTGCAACAATGATATGATGACTGACAGGACATAAGGTTATCCATTACATAAGGGTGAGTTGTTCTACAGTTATAGGGAGTATTATCTGTTACATAAGGGTGAGTCCTTGTACAGTTGTAGGGAGTATTATAGTATGAATGTAGTCCTGTATCTCTCACTGTTTGAGTGGAGCTGAAGGAGCCTGTTGGAGAATGAGCTCCTCTGTCCCTCTATAATCTGGTGCAGTGGGTGCATATTATATAGATTAATTGACCACTAATAAAATTAAAACAGAGATTATCTGGGGTCACATTCAAATACTTTTCTAAAATCATCATACACAGATATAAGCACATACATTACCCGCTCCTCCTTGGCCCTCCCCAGTAAATCTGATCAAAAAACACCTGGTGATATGTGTCAGTACTGAAAATGTGTTTGGAAGACAAATTACAATTCATTTTAAAACAACTTTGCATTTTCTCTTTTATTTTTGTCTTTGCCAAATCAGTTTACTTTTAAGCATAATTTTTCTGGTCAACACCTGCCCAGTGTGAACAGTGACAAAGAAATCAGTTACTCACATCAGATATAGGCCTGACTGTTTTCATGGCATTTCAATAACTCCAGAACTACACTGTGGATAGTGCAACATTCCAGACGGAGCAGTGACATTTCCATGATGGCAGACTCCTCACCAGAAAAGTTACTTGCTCCTTCAGATTGTCTACTTTATAAAGATTATATCCACCACAAACACAAATTAAATGAGCAAACTAAAACTATGAGCATGAGTGTAATATTTCTCTAAACTAACCTCTAAAATCATTCCCACGATTCATGATGCATTCCTTGAGGCTACTTAAGAAACTCACATTTTCATCTGTTTTATTCAATATTTATGAATTATTTACAATGACACATTAAAACAGCAACGCAAAATACCCTCCTTCTATTAAAATTCTCACAATCTGGTAAGGGCGGCACTTTTAAGAAACCCCAGTGATTTCAGAGGTAGACGGTGTAAGAAATGCAAAAAAAGGTCATATTACAAACATACAATTGTACATTTCTTTAAAGGGCTGTACCTGATTTTAATTGATTATTTAAGATTAAGGCTCTTTACAAATGCACTGTATGACAAAAAGCTGCACGATAAGAAAAATAATACTGTAATATATAGGCTAATCTATGCATTTTACAAAGCATTTTGTTGTTTATCAACTAATAATAATACTAATAGAAGTTACTGACTGTATAATCAGGCAAATTCATTAAGTCTCATGGAAAACCAGCTGCCAGACACCTGATACGCTGTCATGGTGCATTTGTAAAAGTAACAAAAAACTTAAAAGAGGCAGAAATCAGAGAACCTCATGCTAACAACCGCATGACACTGTTTCTGTGCCAAAGTACAATAACCAAATGGGAGAAAGGACTTAGTGGACAGGACTAAGGGTTCAAACTAAAACATGTTCCTGACTCATGGTTCAAAATCAGATACAGGCCCTTTAATCTACTTGTAGCTAGAATTCCATCTGGACCAGAAAATAGCTTGTATTATTGATATTCATAACCTCAGTCCTGTCTTCTGCTCTCAGTTCCTGTTCTCTTTTCTCTTTCACGTCATTCACAGGGTGGTTCTTGTTGAGCAGAGCGTGTCCCTCTGCCACGGCCGGGGCAGGATCGGGTTGAGGGTGCACCGAATCACTGTGCTGAGGCAACGCACCAAAGCTCTGCAGTTTGGACACACACTGATCTTTGTACCTGGACAAATAAACAATGAATCAAAACAAATTACATGTAATGCTGCTGCTGATACTGCTACAATTACAACTACAGTTACTATTACTACTACTACTATTAGTATTACTATTACCATTACTACTACTACTATCACTACAAGAACTACTAATAAGATATAGATAAACCTTTATTTGTCCCACAATGATGAAATTACAGTGGCCTTGTTCACATGCACACCGAAATCTTATTAGAATCTGATTTCTGGACTTTTAAGATTATTTATGACGCGTAAATAAATGCAAAATCTAACGTCAGTAAACAGAGGGACCATAATCAGAACGAAATTAGATCATTTGGATTTTACGTCTCATTTAAATAATCTTGGAACTCCAAAAATGTGACATTAACCACAATCACTACCAGAACTATTACTACTACGACTACTATAACAAGAACTATTACTACACTACCATGCAACAACAACTACTATCACTACAATATCACTACTTCATAATACATTTGATTGCTGTACTACACTAATACACATGGGTATATAATGTAGCTAGGTTCACAAAAATGGACACTGTTCATGAAGAAATTAGTCCATTCAAATTTAAATTACTACTGAACAATTTGTTTGCCATATCAATTGAATATTTATTACTGTACTGTTTATTAACTACTATACATATATATATGTCGCATTACTTGGTTATTAATCTGTGCTCTTCCGACCACCACCAGTCACTAAGACATCACATTCATAAGGAAGGTGGGTGAAGTGTCTTGCTCAAGTACACAATGTCACTATGCACTGGTCATGTTAATTACCTTATTATATACACTGCCAAAATGGCCAAGCAGAAGCCAAGGGACACTGCCACCCACAGATAGAAGTGTGACACAGTTTGCTCAGGAGGAGAGGAAGACAGATCTGTGAAGAAAAACACCATCAGCATTAAGAGGACTGAATTATTTTGGAAAACTATCTTCTTTTCAATTAGATTTACAATTCATGTTTTAATTGTAGAATTCTGTTTTAAGATCACATTTTAAGCAAATCTACCATTACAATATGAGCGAAGACTGAAATATTAACTCCTAAACTTATACATCAGAATCACATGCATTTCAGAATGTGTTTGTAGAGGTCAGTAGGTGATACTGCCTAAGATTTAGATATTTTGTTTGCAGAAAACATTATGTTACTTAAAGGTACTTAAAGGCAAAGCATCAACACACATGGAGACAAGCAGGTGACAAACCCCCGCACCAGAAAATTTACATAGTGTACCTTTAAATAATTGCAGCCTTTGTGATTTGCTAATTGTGACCATTTAAAGGATCCATGCTATTTTCTGATCTATATTTTAATGTTTCTTCATCAAAAACACCTGGAGTTGTGTTTTGTTTAATCACACATGTTTAACACACAAACCTGCATATTTAGGCTCAGTTCTTCCCTTAAACCAAAAACACTCCACCTAGTGATGTCATGTGGTAATACAGGAAGTGCTCCACTGTGTTTTTAAACTCCATACACTTTCACTAGAATCATTTGGATGATTTCAGCCCTGGAATTTCCAATCTCTTCTGAACTAATGATAAAAGGAGCTGTAAACTTGAAAACTATAGCTACATGACATCACAAAGTGGAACAGAGCATTCTGAGCTGTGGAGATATAAACAGACTAATAATAAAGGGTTACTCAAACATGTGTGAATGAAACAAGACACAACTCCAGGTATGTTTTTGATGAGGAACATTCAGTGCATAATATAGGATCTGTAAATTCTGATTCTGATAGTGCGATAAATCTTGCAGAGATGTAAATAGAGGTTAACACTTGAGGTAATATAAAACGTGTATTTGGTGCAGTGGTGTGTGGCAGAAGTGTCTTGGGCCATGCTTCCTGTGGGTGCCACTGGCTTCTTTCGTTGTTCAATATTATGTTGACATGACTTCCTGCTGAAGCCCATTGGGACAGAAGGGACTGCACCACCAACAACAACAAACGGCCAACAGTTTAACAGAACAAGCCTGGTTTAGAGCAGAAAGATCATTTCCAACCAAATTCACAAAAGTAATGGTCACCATACTGAATACAAAGGCCGCTAGTGAGAACTAGATATCCTGTTTCAGTGGGGTCTTATCATGTACTAATCCTTCATAACCTGTAATCTTGAAGTTAGAGCTCTACAAACTAGGGCTACACGATATATCACAGTCAGATGGAAATGGCATTTTGAGTTGGTGTAATTATCAAACTGCAAAGGCAGCAATTATTTAAATAGCCAAATTCCTTCTGCAAAGGACATTTATTTATTATCTTGTACCTGTAGTTTAGACCTAATGTTTTGAAAATCAAGGGATTCTTTGTTTATTAGTTCCTATTTCAGTCTTCTCTTTACTCACATGTTAATGTTAATGTTAATGTCAATGCTCCTGTTTGTTTCCATCTTGAGTCTAATATTTGATCTTACCCTCGACGTAGTCTTCCAAGCCTGAGCCCTCACTATATGTGTATGGGAACTGTGAATGGACAATATTTGTAATTAAAAAAAGAACAAGTTCCCACATAAATGTTTAATAAGTATCTTTAATACTCACTGATGTCACTGAGAGATCTTCATTTGACACTTCTGTAAAATATAAATGAGAACTTGGAATGTTCAAATATTTAAAAAAGGTTATTAAACAGCAGTTTTATTATTTATTATAAGAATAACTAATCTGCTGCTACTGCAACTTCTAATAACAGGTACACAAATTCACCACACTCTGTTGTGCCAAATTGTTCCAAGTCAACATGTGTAATGAATAACGCTAATTCACACTTGCACAGACCACATAGAAATTGGAACTAAACCAAACCCTAAACCTGGTATAGACCAGGACCAAACCAAGACTAGCTCATATCGGGATGATTATGAATGCAGCCTTATTTCCTCTTAAAGTGCATAAGACAGGTTTCCATATTTTTCTACTTATTACTTGGTACCACGTACCACGAGTACCACGACGTCTGTCATCAGTGCTGAAAATTCCAGCCAAATTGTAGTAACAATTTATGTGCAAAGAGCATTCTTTTAAGAAAATAAATAAAATAAAACTATTGTTAATCATAACAATTATTAGTCTGCCAGTTTTGGCCCTCGCTTACATGATGGTTGCCAAGTAACAGTTATCGAATTATCTCCAAATATGTCATAAATCAAAGAAAAAAAAATACTACATTTTGAATATAATGATATTAACTATGTTGTGTGACTATGTTGTGTGACTGTGTGAATGAAGTTAGTGAAATGAGTAGTCTTAATTGTGCGCCTTAGACGCACAATTAATTCCACAACTTGTGCGCAGTTTTTTACAGTTTTTAACGCGAGCTCTTTTATTGGCATTGACACGTCTATTGATTATTCATGTATCGGTTTTAATTCTGCTTGTAAAACAGCATTGGACATTGCGGCCCCAATAAAGCCGAGGCCGTTAAGACCCAAAGTTGAGCCTTGGTTGAGTGACATCACACGCGCTGCCCGACGTGAGAGTAGAAAGGCTGAGAGAAAGTGGAAGAGAGATAAGCTACAAGTATCGTTTCAGATAGTGAAAGACACCTGGCGTTCCTACCAAGAAACTGTTAGGGCAGCTAAGAACAGGCATTTCTCTGATATTATTGCTTCTAATGTTAATAACTCTCGGGTGCTATTTGAAACAGTGAAAACTGTTCTCAGTGCCCAACAACACCATTATCCAGAGGCCTCCCCAAAACTTTGTGAGGACTTTTTGAATTTTTTCATTGATAAGGTTGCTTCTACTAGGGCGATGATTAGTCCCCCCCAGTATGATCCTGGCATGCCTAGTTTTTGCTCTGTAGTTTTTGATTCATTTGAACCTGTAACCTTACCTTTTTCAGAAAAAGTTCTTGATCAAATTAAACTTTCTTGCTCCCCTAATGATGTTCTCCCCCCACGTCTTTTTAGAGAGGTTTTTCCCATATTGGCACCCCAGGTCCTTTCAATTCTAAATGAAAGCTTGGCCAGTGGAGTTGTGCCCACATGTTTTAAACATGCAGTAGTACAACCCCTGTTAAAGAAACCCAACCTGGACTGCTCTGAGCTCACCAACTACCGACCAATCTCTAAGCTCCCTCTGCTGTCCAAAGTACTGGAAAAAATTGTATATCTTCAATTGACCTCTTTTTTAAATGAAAATAATATCACAGAAACTTTCCAGTCAGGTTTTAAAAGTGGACACAGTACAGAATCAGCTTTGTTAAGGGTTTTTAGCGATATCCTTCTGGCCTCAGACACTGGTAACACTGTAACTCTGGTGCTGTTGGATCTAACCGCGGCCTTCGATACAGTGGACCACCAGATTTTATTGTCTCGCTTGGAGCATTGGGTGGGCATTAGGGGTGTGGCCTTATCCTGGTTCAGGTCCTATTTGGCCAACCGTAGTTTTACTGTTCATGTTGGTGATGCTGTGTCCTCCCTGGCCCCCCTATCCTGTGGAGTGCCCCAAGGGTCGGTACTCGGGCCTCTACTCTTTTCAATTTATTTGCTGCCTCTTGGGTCAATTCTCCGAAAACATACGATAGGATTTCACTTTTATGCAGATGACTGCCAGTTGTATGTCCCTTTGAACAAGTCTGATTCTCTTGTGAAGTGCCTGGATGAAGTCAAGGCATGGATGGCTTCCAACTTCCTTCACTTCAATGAGAAAAAAACGGAGGTAGTGTTGTTCTCTCCAAGTGATGCTGCTGTGGTTCCTCCTACTGAGTTGGGTTCCTTATCCCAGGCTGTGAGCCCAGTAGTGACAAACTTAGGCATAAAAATGGACTATGGTTTTAAACTTGATGCCCAAATTAGCTCTGTGGTGAAGACCAGCTTTTTTCAGTTGAGGCAACTGGCCAAAGTGAAACCGATTTTATCTCGCCACAATTTTGAAATTTTAATCCATGCTTTTATTACCTCTCGTTTAGATTACTGTAATTCACTCTACACTGGTCTTAGTAAAACCTCCTTTCCCGCTTACAGCTGGTGCAGAACGCAGCCGCTCGTCTTTTAACAGGATCACGTAAATTTGACCACATATCCCCCGTCCTTCAGTCACTTCACTGGCTCCCTGTGCACTTTCGCATTGATTTTAAAATTCTTTTATTTGCTTTTAAATGCCTCCATGGTCTGGCCCCTCAGTATCTGTCTGACCTGCTTGTACCTCACACTCCCCCTCGTGCTCTCAGGTCCGCAGATCAGGCTCTCCTCTGTGCGCCAAAGCCCAGGAGAAAAAAGAGAGGGGATCGGGCATTTGCGGTGGCCGCTCCGAGGCTGTGGAATCAGCTCCCTCTGCATATCAGGCTGACTGAATCACTACCTGTTTTTAAGTCCCTTTTAAAGTCGCACTTTTTTCCTTGGTTTTTAACACAGTTGAGAGTTGACTTTTTACCTGCATTTGTATTGTTTTATTCTTGTTCCTGTCACTGTACCTGTCGATGTTTGTTATTTATTGTGTACAGCACTTTGGTCAACTGTGTTGTTTTAAAGTGCTTTAGAAATAAAGTTGAGTTGAGTTGAGTAGTCAAACCTCTCATTTGCACTTTGCACATATGTTCGTCTCGTGTTTTTTCACTCTACCTGTCCAGCTGTGTGCGTACTGTGGGGGACTCCACTCACTCCACTGCCCCTCGTACTCGTCTTTGGCCCGGACCTGGACCTCATACAGCTCCCCTGCCTCTGCATCTGTGATGGTGTGTCTGTTTGTCTGCTCTTTGATAGAATTTGTCTGCCAGAGAAAACATAAAAGGTCACCACAAAATGTAGACCCCAACTTCCCTGTACAACACTGCACAAAGAGAATATATACAAGTTTAAAGGAGCACTATGTAATCCAAGCAAATGAAAGGTCGGATTCTTCCCAGTTGAATGTTATTACGACCTCAGAGCATTCCAGCTGAACTCATATGTAAAAATAGGGCTAATGCCAAAGGCTAAATGTAAATGTTACTTAAATGTCTCCAACACGAGGTGGGAAAAATCACAGTTACCAGTTGCCTAGAATCCATCATATGTCACCTGTTTGTATCCATGGAGATTTTATTGATTTGTCTGGAATGTCTGGCATTGAACATCGTCTTGCATTAATACAATTTAAATCACAAAACAAAACGTGCATTCTTATATGAGCTGGGTCACCTCTCCACAGATCTGATCTGTAACTGTGGCTTGATAGCACCTCAGTGAAGACATATAGGTTTAATGCCACACAGTGTAACATTACAGATAAAGCTCCATGGAGACAAGCAGGTGGTGGACCCTCTATCAAAATAATTAAGCAGTGCATCTGATGAATTCATTGTACTTAGAATATTAATATAGTAAATTTGACTAGTTCAAATCTTGGAACTGCAATTTTTCTAACCCTATTGGCAGTCAGTTTATCTTTATGTCAATTATTGAACTTGAAAATGAACTTTGAACTTTGTGTAAATGTAGTGAAACAAGTCAGAAAAAAGTAGCCCTAATGTAATCTAAACTCAAACCAAATGTGGAATTCAGTCATTTAGCCTGATGTCGATGTTCTTTTGTTGCAGTGAATAAGAAAGTGAAACTAACTTGGAAATATGCAGATATCAGGGGTTTATATCGGACTTCATAGATGAGCTCATAGACGCGGTCTTGGATCTTCCAGGTGGACGGGGGTCTCCACTTCACCACCAGGGTCTGGTTCAGTCCTGTCTCCGGCTGCACAGATACGTTGTAGGGAGAGTCTGGTTTTACTGTGGCAACAAGAGGAAAACAGAAGGAGTGCAAAATGTGGATTCAGAGTCCTGCTGAAGAGGAGATAGGATACAGACTTGGGATCCAATGTCCAACATCACAGATTCTTGGCAAAATACTCTTGGTGCTTTATTTTTAGACACAGAATGCACTTTTGAGACCAAATGTGCATCCACTCAAATATTAAATTTCACTCCTTAACCACAGTATTGTGCCAAACTGTACCAAAGTTTGTGTTGTTTCAGTGTTTTTTCATGCCAACATCCATGTTTGGTTTTTAGGTGGTAATTCAATTTTAGGATTTAAATCTCACTTATTCTTTGCCACTGTAATTTATTTATTTATTTTCAGTTTCACATTAATACACCGTCTCTGTTTGGTACCAGCATTAGCCTTGGGGACATTGCAGATCCGGGAAAAAATCTTGATAACTAAAATATGCAATTTTCACAAAAAAGGCCTGCGGGTTAAAGAGGATTTAAAAGTCTGATTGAAGAATTTATCTAGTTTGTTCTCTGAAAATTTATATTGCAAGCCTTTTTAATTACTTTTTTATGAATGCTTGATGTGCTATATCACCATAAGTATATAGATTTAATGAATCATTTGAATATAGAGCTGATGGAGGCTTGGCTTACAGATGTGCATCGGTGTGAATGAGAGGAGCTCGCTGGTGGAGTTATTGGTGATACTGGACACACAGAGGAAGGCCTGGTGCAGTGTTCGTTTGTCCGCTTCATTATGGTCCACAGCGCACCAACATTTAGAGCGCCGCATGGAGTAGGAGCACGGGACTTCCAAGAACAATGCCGACGGACTGAACAGAAACATGCAGTAGTGAGTTAGAAGTATGTCATCCAGGTAGGTTCCACAGCAAAAGAAAATGTAATTCTGTCAACAGAACAAAAGTTTTAAAGTGAAGAGGTCAGTTAGCTCCTCCCTTCAGGCAGAGACTCACCAGGTTCCAGTAAGAACTGAAGAAGCCAGTTGGCTTTTGTCCAATTACAGTTTCTTTTGCTATTATTCTGCTAAAGAGATCTTAATATTGTACTGGTTATGAATGGGCTCCACTATGTGTGTTGTGTTGTCAAACAGTTTGATGCTGCTCAGATGAGTTGCCCCTGGAGGGAAGAATAGTCAGCTGAGTAATAAGAAAACCACCCACTTTTGGTTGAATTTTCAGATGAAATAGCATTAAAGGGCTCTGCACTGTTGCAATCACTAATCTCCCCTCCATTGTTCTGGGATGAATAAAATGTTTTTTTCCCATTAAAACATTCATTCAACCAAAGGGCAATGCGTAACTTTTCTGGTGGAAGGTCTGGCACCTGTTTGACTCCATGGAGATTTTTTTCTTTGACAGGATTTTTTCAAATTTTTTAGTTACAGATCTGTGGAGAGGTGATCCCACTCACAGTAAACAATAAAAACATCTGCAATTGAATGAATAGAGAATAGATATAATGCTGTGGAACATTCCAGACAAGGCCTGCCTATCCACGGAAAGAAGATGGTGGACTAAATCCTCCTTCAGAGAAGTTACGTAGTGAAACCTGTCAGTATTGTAGGATATTTTCTTTGGAGTGCATTTTCATCTCTGACCTTTTACGAATAAACAAGGAGCAGCTGGTGCCTTTGTAAACCTGCGTCTGTGGACTCCACTCACACCGGATCTTGCTGCTTGGGGACTTTTTGTAACAGGACAAATGTGGAGTCTCTGCAGCCTCTACAGAAACAAGCAAATTCATACAAATATAACAAAAAAAAAAATTGGTCATGCTGAAATAAAATGGCTAATGATTTGTGAGGTTTTAACTATTATGATTCATTAGTTTCGGTTTGGCTTTAAGATATTTCTGTCTGGGCTAAATGCGTCTTATATTTTAACAAATTAAACATGGATTTGTATAAGGAGAAAACGTAATAAAATTGAATTGTGATCTATTAATCAGCTTAATTCATTATACTCTGAGTGAGTGACAGGTGGATTTAACTAATTACAGTTAATTATATACTTAATGCAGAATAACTGTACATGAATTCTGACATCAAATCAAAACAGTAATCAGAAGGCTTCATGGAAATCCCAATATGATTTTTATACCAGTCAGAATCATCTTGAAACCAAATAACGACAAACTTAATATAACGATACTATAGATGCTCAAACCAAGTTACATATTCTGTATCTAGGCTATTAAAGGTGCACTATGTAACTTTAGTGGAGAGTCGGCTACCATCCTGTTTCCATGGAAACGTTATTGCTTTGCCTGGAGTTTTCTATAGTATGGCATTAAACTTATCTATCTTGTCATTACTCAGTTCTTTTATTACTTACTTAATACCTTGACTTGACGTAACTTGACCTGATGGCGTCACCATCTTGTCTCCATGGAGATACGTTTAATGCCATATTGTGGAACATTCAAGGCAAAGCAAAATGGATGGACCATGCAGGACAAGCAGGTGGCAGACACTCCTTCCTTTTAACTAATTTGTGAATACCTCTTTACAGTAGATTTTTACATTTGAGATAATGGATACGTACCAGCCACTATGATCTTTGTGGAGAACCTCTCTGTGCCTCTGCAGTGGCAGCTGTAGCGCCCAGTGTCGCTCTTTCTCAGATGGGACAGGGACAGTGAGGACCCCTGCATCTTCCCCTGAAAATCTCTATTGTTCCATTTCCATTGAATCATCCTCTTTACACTTTCTTCTTTCTCTTCATCATCAAACCCATTCTCAAATCCGTCCTCCTCTCCAGCATCCAGCTCAGTCTTGTCCCTGAGTGGCTGACTCACACTAGAGGGCAAAAATGTAGGAACTATTTTTCTTTCGTTCTCCCTGGTCATCGCATCTTGTTGTTTTGGGAGCACAGCATTGTGGGTTATGGAGTTTATTGTTGAATGAGTGACAGAAGCAGGAAAGCTGGGGGACACAACTTGTACCCCATCAATGATCACATGACCACCGCAAGTTAGGACCAGCTCACTGCCCATGGACACAACAACCACACCAGGAGGAGGGTCTGGCAGAAAAAACAAACAAACAAACAAACAAACAAACAAAAAACAATAAATACTACAGTAAAACTACAATATCTGTGGACACTACACAAATTAGGATGTGAGAGTTTAGTTCTGTAGCAGAATCTCCCTATATCTCTTCATCAGTGTCATATTTCCTGTTATTAATCATTTCTTGCAGGTTAAAAAGGTCAAATGTTTACGAAAAGACTATAAAAAAAGCTATACTTTTTACTTGTGCAATTTAGAGAAAAACTAACAAACATTCTACTACTAAAAGTAACATAAATAAATAAAAATAAATGCCTACTTTTAGCCTCTTATTTTCTAAATGTAAAACAGCCCGTCCAGAGTGGCTGAGAGGCAGAGAGGCTTGCCACTCAAAAGCAAACCTGAATTATTGTACAAAATGATGACAGACTTAGACTTAGACAAACTTTATTGATCCACAAGGGAAATTATTTATGATTTCAGTAGACCTGTTTTTTCTTTAGCCTCCTGAAAGTGGGACAGAAACAGGTCAACAAAGCACCATTACCTACTCCAAACTGCCTAAAATACATAAATCTTCATTTAATATTCACAAGAAAAGAAAACCTATAATTCTCCTTACACTTAAATTAACTAACTACAAAATGAGTAGTGAATTCGTTTCTATTAGATATTAGTTTTCAGTCAAATCCAGTTTGTTTAACCATTGCACCTCACCTTTCCTGGGGCAGTTTCCATGAAACAGGCAGCGGATTGGGGGGACACCCAGGACGCACAGCGCGAAGAGAAACGTTCTCCACATGTTTTGGTTTTCTCATCAATATTCCGTGTCATCGTGCTCACTCCATCGCGTACAGTGTAATTACTGTCTGTCTGTCTGTCTGTCTGTCTGTCCGAGTGTTGTGTTAAACTCAAATATCCACTACAAGGCGGGATCTCTTTGCCGCTGGGCTGTGCGTAAAGACCCGCTGTTGAGAAATCCCTGGTCTCTTCCTTCTATCGCGGCGCAGTAACAGAGGAAATAATCAGCGCTCATTAATATAAAACTTGTTTTTATATATGGTATTTTCTCTGTAACAATGTTCTGTGTCAAAGTGGTTTTACTGACTCTGTAAATCCTGTAAAGTGTATACCACGGTGCCAAATACACACAAATGTTTCTATATACAAGTTAAGGGTCTGGCTGAGTGAACTGCCATTACACACCTACAGTCCTGTAAAGATCAGAGTTCAGGCATGGATCATTTCCAGCAAATATTATATAAGGAAAAGAAGTGGAATTAAATAGACTAAAATAATAATTAAACACAACACACAGCATTTGGTTGTATGACAATTATTTACTTGGACAAAATAATAATAAAACAAATAATACAAATTTAAACAAACCAAAGTGAATATCCAAGTAAAATTGAATTACATAGATAAATTACATACGAATAAATTACATTACACAAATTAAGGCCTACATTTTAAAAGAACTATTGTCAGATCATAGATTTCTAATATGTAGGCCTAAAATAATACATAAATCACTCTTAAGGTGCATGTGGTTGAGCCGCAATAAACACACCAATATGATGTAAGTGGCAAAGGAAAATAAAGTCTAAACTGTAAATTAATGTTCTGCTCTCACTGAGAACAGCAGTCGACATAAACAGGCTCAGGAGTAGGCTATATGACTTACATGTTTAGTATTTGCTCTACAACTCTTAAAGGGCCCACATTACACTGTTTTCTGATCTATGTTATACTGTTTCCTCATCACAAACACACCTGGAGTTGTGTTTTGTTTCATTCACACATGTTTAACACACAAACCTGCAGACTTAGTTCTGCGGTAATACAGAAACTGCTCCACTGTGTTTTTAAACTGAATCATTTGGATGATTTCAGACCTGGAACCGGCAATCTCTATACTGAACAAAATGTAAATTGTTGCTTGAAAACTACCGCTTCATGACATCACAAGGTGGAACAGAGCATTTTGCGCTTTGGAGATGTACACAGAAATAAAGGATTACTCAAACATGTGTGAATGAAACAAGACACAAATCTGGGCATGTTTATGATGAGGTAACACCATTTAAACATGGCGTAAAACTCACATTAATTCATTTTGTGTAATATAGGACCTTTAAACTCTAATACTATTTTATATCTCAAAGGTGACATTAAAAGTATATGGTTTTCAAAAGCATCTCAAATAGTGATTAAGAATTCTCTTCTTTTGTTTCTTTTCATTTGTAAAACCCATGAAAATAACACAGTCCATTACAGCTGTCATTTATCCATCCATAAATACTGTAAGCTTAAGTTCTGTGCGTTCATAGTCGCAAAATCAATGTTTCAGAATTTTATTTTGGTTTATTGAGCTGGAAAATCATGCTGTACCTAACTGGCTGCATTGCTGCAGGGTGCAGAGTTCCTCCATCCAAACAGGGCTTCCTAAAGAGAAAGACACAAGCACAGAAGGACAATGTGACATGGGTAAGAATAAGGAGCATCATGAAGTAGAGTATAGCTATTTTTCATTAAAGAGTGGGTATTATGCTAAATCCACTTTTTGGAGCCTTCTACCATGTTATAACGTTCTCTCATCTCATTGTATGGTTTTATAAGTCAGTCATGCATGTTTGAGTAATCTTGCATTTATTGGCAGAATACACACTGAAGGGGACGTGTAAAGGGAGGAGGTTCTCAGAGAATCAAAAAGGAAAATGAAACTAATTACACATTTTACTGCATTGTTTTTGACGAATACAGCATTTTCAAAACAATAAAAGATAACATGGTGATTTAAATATGTTATGTGTTATCAATTAATACCCTATAGAAGTGTAATACCCCCCTTTAAGTTTGAGAGGTCACCTGGACTGCTCCCAGACTGAGGGTCCAGCCTGCCGGGGGATCTGATTGGCTCCTCTCCGTGGCTGAGGAGGGGGCTGTGCTGTGGGGTTGAGCTGGGCCCGGGGACACACCCGGGGCTCCATTGATTTCAGTGGACAAAGACGCTGTCACACTTTGAACTGTAATCGTATCTGATTCTTCCTCTATGGGTGTGTCCTGTGAGCCGCCCATGATGGAGGACGAGTTGGAAAGGGGTGGGACAGAGGCAGAGATGGAGCTGGGGGCGGGGCTACTGTCTCCAGAGGTGGGCGTGTGCTTTTTACGGCGCAGTGTGTCGATCCAACTGGAGCTGTGCTTAGAGCCAAACGAGCCCAGTACCAGAGACGAGAGGCGCATGTTCTTCCCTGAGGTGATGAGCTCCCCAAAGCCCTCCTGATGAGCAAAGGCATAACCCGACCTCCGAGAGCCGCTACGGGCCCCGAGACGCCCCTCTGACATGGTACTGGCCCCTCTCCAGTGTCCCCCTGCACTGCGACCAGCCAGCTTCCTCTTCTTCAGACGGACCAACTGTGTGTGGCGCACCTGAAACAAACCAATTCAGAAACCATTAAAGTACATAGATCAGCTCGGTTAGGGCTGCAACTATAGTCGAACCCGAAGATGTTCATTTTGTCTCCTTATGTACTTTAACTTCTTGGGTTCTTTTTTAAGACAATACAGTAACGTGTATTTATCTTGTTGACATGTTTCAGCTGCTGCTGCTGCATCTTCAGAACTGTCACCGGTGTTAGTGGTGACGTGTCGTATATCTAATAGAGGGCAGCAGGATCACAAGAGAGCCATGAAAAAACACAACATAAGCACTGTAGTCAAACCATACAAAAAACTCCGCCAACAGCAAATACACCACAAAGATAAAATCCCACAAGAACAAAAATGCAACGCCAT
The DNA here is from genome assembly GCA_029959045.1 of Taenioides sp. WSHXM2023. NCBI lineage: Eukaryota > Metazoa > Chordata > Actinopteri > Gobiiformes > Gobiidae > Taenioides > Taenioides sp. WSHXM2023. The sequence goes on along the minus strand of CM057088.1, from coordinate 35,255,303 downwards.
CTACGAAATCCAATGCAAATCATGCAATAAATCATACATAGGGGAAACAGGCCGGGCTTTCCACATCCGAAAAAAGGAACACCAAAAGGAATGTGAAAAGGAAACATCAGGGAGACTCACCAGAACACAAAAAGACAAAGCATTGCAGGAAAACCTAAAATCCGCCATATCAGACCAGTGTAAAAGAAATAACCACATTATGGATTGGGACGGGGCACGGGTCATTGGATCGGAAAACAACAAGTTCAAACGCTGGATCAGGGAGGACAGTGAAATCAGGAAATGAGGCACGGACAGAATTAACCGAGATGACGGAGCGTTCCTCCTTTCACACACCTGGGACACCCTCCTCCAGAGACCACCAGGCGACGGGAGGCGTGGTCAGTCTGAGCGACCTGCCAGGTCCATCAGGCTGACCACGCCCACAGGAAGTAACAACAGCTGACCACGCCTACAGGAAGTAACAACAGCTGACCACGCCCACAGGAAGTAACAACAGCTGACCACGCCCACAGGAAGTAACAACAGCTGACCACACCTACAGGAAGTAACAACAGCTGACCACGCCCACAGGAAGTAACAACAGCTGACCACGCCCACAGGAAGTAACAACAGCTGACCACGCCTACAGGAAGTAACAACAGCTGACCACGCCCACAGGAAGTAACAACAGCTGACCACGCCTACAGGAAGTAACAACAGCTGACCACGCCTACAGGAAGTAACAACAGCTGATATACGACACGTCACCACCAACACCGGGGACAGTTCTGAAGATGCAGCAGCAGCAGCCGAAACATGTCAACAAGGTAAATACACGTTACTGTATTGTCTTAAAAAAGAACCCAAGAACTTAATGCAACTATAGTCGACTAGTCAGCAAGTCTTTTTTTGATAATTTCTTTTGTATATTTAGATTTTAAAGATTATTTTAACCAGATACAAGTAAAATATACTGACTTTTAGATAGAAAATATTAACAAATCACAAATTGTCCGTTTGATTTTGCAATTTAGATTTAATAATGCTTTTGCTTTGTTTCTGTATAGTCCAGAAAATAATAGTTTAATAGCTGACTTGTCAAGTGTTGCGATTAATCACTGCAACCCTAAACAGGATTTTAGTTGCCTGACCAGCCAGTCCCTCCTTCTTTTCTGTTCTTAGTATTGTAAAATTTTGGTGGTCATCCAATCGCTTGTTTTTCTCACCAAATGTTACAGAGATCCCTGCCAGATTGTCAAAATGTCTATATATGTTCATTTTTCAATATATAAAAAATATAATTATTAGGTCTCATAGACTAATTTGAAATTTCATATTCACTGCATTTCTAACATGTGGGACAAAGTTGCTGAGACCTTAAATACGTGGACTAAAGATGTCATTAGAGCACTGTCACTGGGTCAATATTGACAGCGTGTTCAGAGTGCATTTGGTGATAAACAGTAAGGATCCAGATAAGTTACATATTAGCCAGATTCAGTAAGCATCATTACCGTGTCTGAGAGCTGAGGCCTGAGATCCAACTTGAGGAAGCGGAAAGTCAAAACTGGAACTATGCAGATTGCAGTGGCCAGTGCAATAGTTAACCACACGACTGGCTGCAACAGCGTGCTCTGGGCACTACCTGTACTCAGAAACACACAGATGTAAATGTTTGGACATATGTGAATATAAAGCAACTTTCAGCATCTGTCCTTATGATGTAATACGTCTTAGTCCATCACATTACAGGTCTGTGGTATACTGCTACAGAATACTGAAGACAACTTTATATCATTGACACAACAATTATAAAGAAGAATATTGTACAAACAAACAAACAAACAGACAAAATAAAACAAAAAATTTAATGGAGTCTATGAGTCACAAGTTTCTTCTTTGATAATCTATGACTTCCATATTATTGTACTACAAAAAAAAGAAAGGAACCCATATTTCCCCACTTGTGCAAAAAAGGGATATACACTAAATAATGAAGCAATATAGTAATAAAAGCAAAACTACTCTTAAATTAGCTGAAACTATTAATAAAAAAGCACTTAAGGTATAAGACAAAAAGCCCACTAATTATCACATCTGCAGAATACTTGACAAAAACAGATTCCTTAATTGGGACAACACATTCAAATACGCAGATTTATTTTTGGTATACAAGGTTTTTAACAGTCTCACTGGTAAAAATTAAAATTAAACAGTGCAGTATTTCTTGCGTGACAGGGAACTGACCTACAAAGTGGAACTGATTGGGAAAGATCCTGAAGAGTGTCTGGCTGTGCAGGGCGAACATGATGCTGAAATAGAGGCCTAAGGAGCCCCAGATAAACACATGGTTTATAATGGTCCAGTAACCGGTGTCAAGAGCAATCTGTATGAAGACAAGAAAACAGGAGGATAACTGTCACAATGTTCATTTAGTTCACATATTTTAATTTAGTTTTAGACTATAAATATCACACCAAAACTGAGACTAAACCAGGACTATATCCAGAAGTAAACCTGGACTAGTTTTGGATTAAACTAGGACTATAACAGGACTAAACCATGTCTAAAACAGGACAAAACCACCAGCAAATCAGAACCAAACCAGGTTCAGCAACAGTACACTATTTAGTTTTAGTTTCATCTGTCATGCAAATTTTGCTGACTGGATCGAAAGTATTTCTGTGTCAACTAATTCTTGTTTTATGTAATCATATTGCACTGCTTCATGGATCTTCTCATAATGTACAAAGCATCACAAGGTTGGTTTTGTTTTTAGTCTGTTATGGGTCACTGATAAATAAAAAAGAATATATCAAATTCAAACCGCTTCACTTGATGCTTAATAAATACATAAATAATGGCAAATTCCTGAACAAATAACTAATAACGGCAAATTAGTTTTTATTAGCAAACAAAAATAGGCAAACATTTAGGCTGGGTTCACACTTGCACACGCCACAACAAAACTGACTGAACTAAACTTGAACTAAACCTGGACTAAGTGAAAATAAAACCAGGACTATATCAGGACTAAACCAGAACAAGTGTAAAGCAGCCTCAGCCATAGATTCCATCCTCATTAATCGCTTTATGTATTTTCCATTGGCGAATATCACACTGATGAAGCTATGGTGATCTACATTAGTTGACAAAAACAGCACTTGTGCATGATGGCTCTACTGATGTCGTGGTAAAAAGTGAACAGCTGGCTCTTACCTGCACACTGACCACCATGACCAGAGCCGTTGCCGTGGTGACAGCAAATGTCTGGTAGTCAGCGAGAGGCTCCCCGGAGCTTTGGGTGGCATCAGATAACACGGCGTAAGGGACAAAAAACAGGACCACTGATGTGTAGATGCCCTGTGCAATGCAGATGAAGAACTCCTTTTTGTTGAACAGAAGATTGAGCTGACCAGGTTCATACAGTTTAGGATACTCCAGGCTCCTGTCATCCGGGACGTCCTGTGAGAAAGGTCACAATATTATCAACATGGGGACTTGTAAAATAGACGTGAAATTGGCCCTAATTTTGGGGTTTCCCTTTTGGGGAAAATGTGTGTTTGAGCACTGAGCTGCATTTAACTAAGCACTGAATTAGAAAAATATTATATCAACATCAGCACACAGTGACCAGATAATTTGTATCTTCAAACTGCCAGCCATATTTTAATGGTTAAGTCATTGTAATTTGTAGTAAAGCACGGACAAGGATAACTCTTGTTAAAACATATTTCCTCCATAGTTGATCATAGGCCAGTTTCTTTTTTTCAAAATACCCTTTGAATAAAGTATTCTAACATCAAAATGTCTAGCAAGTGGAATTTTGTGTTTTTGCTCAAACCTGATCCCTGACATTCTTTTTCCTTATACAGTTTATATTTTAATGTGAAAACTGGTCCCTGAACCTATGTACAATTACACCTACATTAGTAAAACATAATTGAATGAAGTAGACTGACCTGATCAAATATTCCCATTGCCAGCACTGGGAGTGAGGTGTACACAATGTTGTAGAGTGTTATAAAGTACTGATCATAAACTGTCTGGAGAAAAAGAGACACTTAAATTACACAATATATTAAAATAACTATTAACTTGCTTGGATGGCACAGAGCTCTGACCTGAGCCGAGAATCCACAGAAGAATCCAAACCAGAAGTGCACCATGGTGAAGGCAAAGTTCTTATAGAAAAAGTAGCAGAGAAAACGGCACATTCGCAGATAGGACCAGCGGCCGTGCACCAGCAGCAGCCTCTGGAGGAATCTGAACTGAGAGAAAGAGTAGTCACTGGCCAAAACTGCCTGGTTTCCCTCCTGTCCTGAGATACCAACACCAATATGAGCACCTGCAAAAGGAGACACAGAAAAGGTAAGAACTACACAATAAATATGAGTCCAGGTTAAAGACTCACTTGTTCAGATTTTAAAATTTTTAGTTTTCTTTTCCTCCACAGTTGCACTATGTATTGTGTCTAATATTTAGAATTAGACACAAAAAATAGTGCAGTGATGATGATTTTGTGTGTTTTTAAGATATTCTCATACATGTTAAGCACCTTGGTCTTGGTGTTGTTGTACTATAAATAAATGCTGATTAATAATAATCGAATTGCAAATGCAACCATTATTTAGCAAATAAGCATTACGTTTATGACAGAATATAAATATAAAATGTGTACTTCTTTTTTCTTTTTTTTTAAATCTTGTCTGTGTTATGGTCTATTAAGATTTTCAAATTTCAAGTTGTGAGGTAAAGCTTGTCTTTGTTATGCCTGAGGGTTTTTAGGGAACGTTGTACTTTGTAATGGGACATCTATTTATTAGTTTATTTGAACATGCACATTAACAATACACAACATGAATAAACAGTTCTGAAAGTGAGCCAGAATTATGTCAGTAATATACATCTTTGCAGCTGATGACATCAACATTACCTGGGGGTGTGACGCTAACTGTAGGCACTGTTCTCTCTGAAACTCAAGCTAGACTTTAATCTGAGCTTTGTTTGAACACAACATGACCATAAAAAGCTATTTAACTGGAACTACAACAGGTGAGCTGATTTGTGCTGTTAAACAAGTGCCTCTCAAATGAAATTACAGTCACAAGCTAGCTAGAATTTCAAATCAAACACTTAAACGGGGCCGTGAACTCTCGTATTGATCACAGGCTCCTGAAAATGTGTTGTTTAAATCCATTTTGTTTTTGTTTTTTTAGACAAACCTTTTCGTAATTACTAATGTGTGCATTGTGTGACCGTGGTAACTGCTGAACATTCCACCACAGGCATACATACAGAGCACCCCCTGAATGCTGTCACTACTATATCCACACTCACTCTTGATCATGCTGATATCGTTGGCTCCGTCTCCCACTGCCAGAGTCACCGCCCTCTTGTGCTTCTTGATGAGCTCCACCACTTGTGCCTTCTGCAGCGGCGTCACTCTGCAGCAGATCACAGCTTTACACGCACAAGCACAAGACACAAACTCGCTCTCCATGTCAGCCTCTAACGCATGGGCCTGGAAAACAAAACACAACACAGCATATTTTTAAATGAGGAGAAGCTTTTATGCACTATAACTGAAACTCTATTTTAAATAAAGAAATATTTGGAACATGCCACTTCCTTATTTCTCACTTAGGACACGTTCATTCTTGTTCTGGTTAGGAAAGTCATAATTTAGTGTTACAATTACTGTGAGAAGAATCTTTTTACAGCTCTTAATTTATTGACACTATTCTCTAACAATGGTGTAATCCTTTTACTTTCACTTTCATTCAAATTGTCTAAAAGATGACCAGTTTTCTAAGTGATGAAGGAAAAAAAAAGTGATTATTTGTCATTATTTTTCTATTCTATTATATTATGACCTAAATAATCACAATTATCGATTAACGTAATCATCTTAACATCCCAAGTCCTGGTTTAATCCTAGTTTCCCTGTTTAGACTTGGTCTGGTCCTGTTATAGTCCTGGTTTAGTCCTGGTTTAGCTTTGGTTTAGTCCTGGTGCAGTCAAATCCAGTTTAGCGATGTGCGAGTAAAGCTGATGCAGTTCATACCAAACTGTGGCCGTTGATTACGAGCCCAAACTCTCCTGAGATGTTGTCCATGAGGTTGAGCGGAGGAGACACTGGCGAGTTTGGTGGCTGTTCGTCTTTCTCTGCTTCTGTGACGTCTCTGTGACCTTCTCTCAAGTCCGAGGTCAAAAAACAGGCCTCGGCAAACACATCCTTCCCTTCTTCTCTGCTTTGGGACAACTCCACCATCCTCTGTCGCGCAGCTCTGAACAGACAGTGAGCAATGGCAAGATTTAACACAGATGCAGTAGATTTGGGTCCATAGGTTAATTATATGAATATTGGGGATGGGCGATATGGGCGAAAAATGTGAATACTTTGTTATTATATTATATTCAAATATTTTAACAGTGCATCAGTAATGTATTAATGTGTGAATGGACCCCTAAATTAACCACAAAAATATCACTTTATATCCTTGTTTACGCTTGACTAGACATTTCTGGTGCTTTTTAATCAGCTTTTTTTGTAGCAGTTTTGAATAGTTTTTATTGCAGGGCACGTCCTTGATATTCTAATGGAGCTCAACAGAACTTACAGCTCACAGACTTTGGGAAAAATTCAAATATCATAAAAAGCAAGATTCTGCAAAATGTTTCAATAACTTAGAGGTTTATAAAAATGTTAAATACAGTTACTGGTCTTGTAGTTATTAGTTACAACATAGCTGATTAACCCTGAGCAAGCTAACCCTAAGCAAACTCTATGAGAAATGAATGGGAAATGTTCTTTTTGAACCAGGGTCGGGCCATCACTGTTTTACATACCTCAAGGACAACAACAGTGATATGATCAGCTGTTCAATATATTTCTAAAAGGATAATACTGTACTTTGTAAAACACATAAGAGACCCAACATACCTGAGCTCCTGTCGCACACACTGCACCGTGTTTCCACTGATGATGAAGACCTCCGCCATGTCGTCTGTCAGCATCTTACAGGAGTATCCGATATTCACTGCAGTTTCTATGAAAACACAGAGGTGAACAGTGTAGCCAACAATGTACTCAAGTAAGAGTACCATTACTTGAAAATAATATTACTTAAGAAGAAGTACAGCAGTGGTACAAGTGGTTCACAAAAATGACTTACTAAAATTTAGAAAAGTTTTTTGAGAAACTGCTACAAAGGTATATAATTAACATGTTAACTACTGTATTGTCTTTGAAAAGAAACTATGTTGGTAGTTTGTAATATAAGAATGTTTTTGGATTCATATCTGCATCCATTCAGATCACTCGACTCACCCTGCTTGTCCCCAGTGAGGACCCAGACCTTGACATTGGCCAGAGACAGGACAGCTATAGTCTCTGGGACACCTTCCTGCAGCTTGTCTTCAATCGCTGTGGCACCTAAGAGCTAAACACACATACATCCTTTTACCATTACCAATAGTGACATAACATTTTACTAAAAGTGCACTAACTTTTCTGGTAGAGGGTACAACTGCTTGTTTCCATGGAGATGTCATTGCTTTGCATGGTAATGGAGTTATTAGTTAACTGTATTTAATGGATCTCAGAAACAATGTCAATGTCACTGAAACTTAATATTGTAATTACATTTGCTGATTAGTTAGCTTTGATTGACATACGTCCCATGTCCAGAAGAAATGCAGAAAATATAGGAACTCCTGTTCATTTGCATGAAAAACTAAAAGTTATTGCCTTGTACTTTTTGCTAGCAGTCTTCCCCAATTTAAAAACGAATGAAACCACAAAATAGGAACCTGTGTGTATTTTAAGCCATTATGTAGATTTGAAGTGCAGGGATTTTTCTCTTCCAGTTTCTAAATTAAGAACATGCAAATGTGCAGTGCAGCAGTCTATTTTACTTAAAGGCACACCATGTGACTTTTCTGGTGTGTGTGTGTGTTTGTGTGTGTGTGTGTGCGTGTGTGTGAATAGGTTAAGTCCTGGTTTAGTCCTGGTTTAGTCCTGGCAGTTCAGGTGAACAGGAAAACACTGTTTAAAAGTGGGTTGCCATGGTTGCAACAGAATGTTAAGTCCTGCCCCCGGACGAAATGCCGAGGTTTTAGGGAGTCCTGCAAATGAACAGATGAGTAGAGTCTGACCATCATGTCCTGTTCTATCTCCTCGTACAGTGCAGCGACTCTCTCCTCTCTGCAGTCGGTGGCTCTCTCGGCGCTGCGCTGTCTCTCAGACCACGCCTCCCACTGCTCCTCAGACAGGTCCCGATAGGCCAGCGCCAGGGTCCGCAGCCCGTCAGCCGCAAACTCCTACACACAGACAAAATATACTATAACACTGATCATTTCTTCACATTTCGTCTGTGCACATAAAGAACCAACACATTTACAAGTTTGTTATTTCATCAAAAGTCTCTTTGCTTGAAAGGGAGTGGGATGAAGTATTATCTTGCCCCGTCTGATGCATATAATATACATTTCTAATATGCTTCCTGTAGTGCATTATCAAGTAAAACTGTTAATAAAGTAAAAAATATTGCCTATAATACAATTTAGTCTACTGTGTTTCAGTCAGTATTATGAGTTAATAACAATAATTGTCCAGCAACCTATAGCTTGTGCTCAGAGCTAGATTTTAAAAATAGAATGTGTTTATGCATAACTTCCCTCTTATATCGTATATTGCCAAACTGAACAATGCACATCTGCCCACACAGTTCAACTGTGGAATACTGACCAAGATCATTCGGGTTTAGTACTTTGACTGAACATTCAGCGTTGAGAACACCAGGGGGCAGCACTCACATTCAGGTGGTCTGAGGTGATGTTCATGAGGTCCTGGTTACTCGGGTGAAGTCTCTCCAGCAGCATTGTGTCTGCTCCTTTACAGTACAGACGGATCCTCCCCTCAGGGTTACGCACTGGGACAACATAATGACAGATACTTTGAAACAATCTTCATGGAGATACATATGTTTTGTGCCATACTGTGGAACATTATAGCAACAACATTTCCATGGAGACAAGTGGAGGCCTCTCTGCAGGCCAAACTAGAGTAAGGTATGTGGAGATGCAAGGACACAAGGTTTTATGAGTTTTTAAGATTTTCAAGTGCATTAAATACATCCATAATGAAAAAAGGTTATGTATTTTGGGGCTTTCAAGTATGTGACAAACTTTATGAAGCAAAATCTTCGGATCAAAATGTGAAGTAAAGGTCACATTTAAATTGGATATTCCTTCCCATTGTATTTAGTCTGTATTGTGATGTTTAGTCTGAGAACATTATAAGTAAGTGATAATATTATAAGACACTTTACACATTACATTACCAATGACTGACATCCTCTTGCGTATATTGTTGAAGTCCAGAATAGCGAGCAGGGCGTATGTGACAGGATGTCCCATCTCCGTGGTGCTGATGGTCCCAGGGGTGCGTGACCGAAACACAAAGCCAAAGTTTCGAGCTGCAGTTACGAGAGCGCCCTCATCTGGAGACTGAGCTTTGTACACCAGCTCTCCTGTTAGGAACACAACAAAGAGGGCAGTGAAACAATGAAAAGGCTGTAAAGGACATTTCTGTTGTAATGGTTAGAGCAAATTTTAATCAAGAGTAATTTATTTTAGTTGAGAGGTCAACAGCAAATCCTCTGTTAGTTAAAGTGTGTGGTTTGGAGCAGAGTTCAGACCTTGGTGGAAGAAATCTATATTTTGTGTTAAATCGTTTAATCGTAGAAACAAAAAATACAGACAGATCAATATGGAGGCAAATATTTTATAATTTCTTGGTCAAATAGCCCAGTGCTTGTAATAGTTTACACTTTGAACTAACTTTTAAAAAATAAATATGTTCTAAAAAGTAGTATCAGACAGAGATGCAAAATATACAATCATTAACCATTAATTTCAAGCTTATGGTTAGACGTCTTCTAGTTTATCTTTATTGATACTAAATACTATGATGCATACCTTCACTTTTCTCCTCACTCATGACTGTGTGACAAAGAGAAAGGAGCCGGAAAAACTCATGAGTGCAAGAGTCACCCACTTTGACAGACTCCAGGAGCATGTCGTCATAAAAACAGAAGTGTGGGTCCGCCAGAGAGTTGAAAGGTGTGAAGTCCAGTTTCTAGAATAAAAAAACACTTATATGAAAATAAGACAATATCAAATAACACAAATATAAAATGATAAAGTAGTTGACATTGCTTACTTTTGGTTGAGGCCCCAATGGATCAGTAACTTCCCCTATCCAAAAAAGTTCAAACTATTAGTCTATAGGTTACTGTAGTAGCTTCTTGTCACCTATTGTTCCACTTTAGAAAACATCTTATTAAACAATGGAATAAAAGGGTCTAAAGAAAGTCTAAATCAGATGTATATCTCCAGTTATAAAGTACTGTATCTGAACATGTTTACCATATGTTTGTCCATTGATAGAGCACTTATTGAAGGTCATGATGTTTTGGGTCAGAGTTCCAGTCTTGTCACTGAAGATGTACTCAACCTAAAACATTTAACAAAACAATATTATGACAATAACATTTTACACAATATTAAAGGCTGAGAATCATAAAGGCACAGGTGATATTTTAGGCGGCTCGTGGTTAGCGATCTCGACTCACATTAAGATGGTCTAACTTTCTCCCTGTATCCATAGTCTTGTTGTGGTATTTCAGAATCAGAATCTTTAAGCTAAGGTAGTCCTGACCAAGACTCACTCAAGATCTGAAGATGGGTCCCCAGGCGCTGCTCTGGGTTAGTTCCTGCGGCATTGAGGGATGGGTCAAATGTAGATGACACATTTATTTAAGGGGACAATATAGTGTACGTTAACCTTGACTGAGTTATGTAAATCAAATGAAAGCAAATATTGACTATTTTACTTTTTAATAATGCATGTCTAAAAAGGCTTAGGAGAGCACTGAGAACTAAATTATTTAAGTAAAGTTGGTTAACATTTTGGACCTTTCTTGCCTCTCTCCTTTACCTGAATATCACTTTTGCCCTTTGGATTCTCAGTCCTTTATATGTTACGTAAGGCCCACCTGCCCGAGCTCTTCATTCAGAGTGGTGGTCCTGGCCTCTGCAGCCGTGTTACACTGTGAACAAAACATCTGTCTGTCCCAGTTTATGAAGTAGCTGTGTCCAAGTCGGATCACCTCCACACTGAGACACAAGAAAATATTTGTAAAAATTATTGTCACAAATGTTTGGTCAACTACGGTACATAACCAAATATTAGATATGCTGTATTGGGGTGGGCGATATGCCCAAAAATGTATGATTTTATTGGAGCAAGTATTTATTACATTTCTTGAAAACTTATCTTTATATTGCCTTGTAGAGGTTATCTGCTTCATTAATGTTAACGTCATTGTAGCTATCCAAATGTCATTAGTTGCATTATTTTTAATCCATTTTAAAGATTTGCATAAGTAATGTGAGGTGGAAATACACAAATATTGCATTTAATTTGTATATAAGTTAAGATTTTTGAACATTTTGATTCATGTGCATAAGAGTTAAAGCATTTTGGAAGGATGAAACACATTTACTCAGAGTATTACTGAGGCTGACCAGTAGGAGGGTTATTTTTATGCCTTTTTGTATCTTAAAATATATTAAAATAAATATATATTAAATGGTTAGTATTACTGATTGCATGTTTGTAATCTTAAATAAAGGCTCCCTTATCTCTAATACTCATAATGTTTATTGTACCTGTTACATAACTGCAAACAGAGAAATCTGATATTTATTGCTTTGTAATAAAGTAAATGACTCCTGATTATTTTAATATTATGATGATCATTTGTTATATCTGAATCCTTGATTTATTACATAATGTTTCAGGTTTCTCATATAGATTGGAACATTGTGATCAAAATTAAATGCTGTATTAGACATAAAATATCAACTCATTGCTAAACTGTTTGGTGAAATAAAAACAAAATTACATGAATTAGCAACACTGCAATAAGATCTCTTGATACTTTCATGCTTAAATGTCTACTGAAGAAATGGGACGGCCAAAACTCAATTCTTTGAACACCTCAACATTTCTTATTTAAATTTGCATTAAATGTGAACTACGTAACTTTTCTGTTGGGCGGTGTGTCACTTGCTTGTCTCCATGGAGATTTGCTTGTTTTGTTGATATTACAACATAGTACTACACAGTACAACATTACACATAGTTTCTATCTTAAATGTATTCAATTACATGTGTTTTTAATTGCTAAAAATACTTGCAAAACATGGATTCTTTCTGTGAGGCAAGGGGGTCGCCGATCCACAGATCAGACTTGTCTTGGCGGCATCACCTGCTGGTCTCCATGAAAATAGATGTATATGTTTAATGCCTTATTATGGAACAGTCCAGGCAAAGCAATAATACTGTATCGCCATGGAGACAATCAAGTGATGGACCCTCCGCCAGAAAAGTTACATAGTGCACCTGTATAAATGCACGTCTTACCTCACGTAGAGGGATATAGGCACTACAGTGTTCAGGATGATGACGTAGGACCAGAACGAGAGGAACGCAGAGAAGATGAAGCTGTCAACAGGTGGGTCCCAGGGCAGGTAGCTCTGAAAGAGAGAGCCCACCTCTCTCTCCCACACAGCGTTACCCAGGGCCAAGATCACACCCATGCACACCAGAAAACAAAAGATCTGAAACGAAGCAACCAATCAATGTGAATTCTAATGTCTCACCTGACAGGGCTACCAAAAAATACTGACAATAAAAAACAGATAGTGATGTGAGTACTGAAATGTGCATTGATTTTCTTGCTGCAGATATCTCTCCACACATTCCTGGTTTGGTCTTGGTTTGAACTTATTTTAGTCCCGATGTAGACTTGGTTTGGTCCTGTTCTAGTCCTGGTTCAGTCCTGATCTAGTGCGGTCTTAATTAGTCCCAGTTTTGATGTGTAAGTGCACAGCCTTATGATCAAAACATAATTTCTGATTCACTAAAGAAATTGTAGCTCCTTCCTTTGTATGAAAATGTTGTTTCGTTGTTTCTTTGTATGAAAATGTAGATTGGAATTAGACAAAACTCCCTACAGTAAGTGCGTGCTTCTTACCCAGAGGACCAGAGTATTCATGAGGCGGTCGATGCTTGTTCGCTTGAACTTTGTGCGGCCGCTGTTCTGCATCAGTTTCGTGTCTGGTCCTGGGGTAAAATACAGACAGGTATATTAAATGTCTGAGTAGTGTTTTGAGTAGTTTTGGCTTCTTAATATGTATTATTAATAGATATGGATTATTAAATTTTTTTTCTCATATATAAGAAACTTGCCAGAAAAGTACACCTAATCAATGAAGTATAAGTCAAAGAATACACTAATTCTACTGCCTGGCATGAAACAATACATTGAAACCTGCAGAAATATTATCTTACAAGGTTTTGAAAGTGAAGTTTATTACAAACAAAAGCAAGTATTTCCTGAATTTTTAATTTCTCTTTTATAAAACTAACCTGCAAAGATGACCAGGCCGTAGCAGAACTCAGTGTTGCGGAGCACACACCCGCGCAGCAGCATGTTCTGATTGGTCAAAGAGTACTTCCTGTCCTTCCAGTAAAGAGTCCCACAAAAACGATCCAGCTTGTTGTTGGGGGGCTCGCACACAACTTCACCTGAAAATAAAATACAAAAAAAAATGTATTAAAAAAAGTATTGTTGTATTATTTTGTATTGTTTTTGTATTTTGTATTGTATTATTTGTCCATCTGCACCTGCATCAGACCTCAGTATGATCAGTCAGGTGTTTTGTAAGTGGATATGTGGAAAATGTGTCTGAGTGTGCTGCTCGGTAATGCATTTGGCTTTTGTGTGGGCATTTTTCTGCTGACATTTAGGCCTTGTCAGGGAAGGTGGGCGGGAGTTGATTGGCTGAATCTCTGTGCTGACAGAACAGGGCAAAATGTGTGAGTGTTCAATGTAGCCAGGTTCAAAAGGCGGTTGCAAATTGATCTTAGAATAAACAATAAAAAATATATCTACTGACAGCAGAACCTGACGTCAAAGCCAAGCCACACACAGGATTTCTATTTAAGTAAGAAACACTTTGATCTGTTGGACTTTTATGTATTTCAACTGTGGTTCTACTGTTATTATGTATATTTGTATATAGCAGCGCCTTAGTTCAGAATGATCAGAGATGAAAATGTGAAGAATATAAAACAGAAATACAATGAAAACATGTATTGCGATGACCAGATAATACTGACTGAACAAAATCAAATTTAAGCCAATCTATCAAAAATACATGAGACTAAAATTAACACTAATACAATGGTGCACGATACGTGGTGAAGGCAGTTTGAGCGCTTAAATGATCAAACAGATAACCCCTTAATGGCAGATAAAAAGATAGTAACAGCATGACTTGTGATATAATTGAAATCTCAGCTCTTTGTGTTCAGTCCCTTTTTAGTCCCATCAAAATTGGGACTAAACCATGACTAAACCTGGACAAGACCATAAATAAACCTGAACTTGACCATGGATAAACCTGGACTTGACTATGAATAAACCTGGGACTAAACCTGGGCCTAAACCTGGGCCTAAACCTGGGACTAAACCTAGAGCTAAACCTGGGGCTAAACCTGGGACTAAACCATGACTAAACCTGGGGCTAAACCTGGGGCTAAACCTGGGACTAAACCTGGGGCTAAACCTGGGGCTAAACCTGGGACTAAACCGTGACTAAAGCTGGACCAGACCATGACTAAACCTGAACCAAACTCAGTCTACATCGAGAGTAAACCAAGATAACTGTAAACCTGGTCTCAGTATCTCACCGTTAAATGTTGCCAGGTTGTTTGTGTCTCCGAGTTCACACGTGACAGAGACAGACTGGCGCACCTTCATATTGGTCTCTCTGCAAGATAACCATACACACAGCACTTTAGTGAGGTGTCAAGTGCAGTAACGTCAGCCTGTGCACATTGTGAAGAGTGAGAGCATCTGACCCGTCCAGCTCAGCGGTCTCAATGTAACAGAGTCCGTGAGGCTCGCTGCTTGACAACAGCAGCAGGTCAGCCTGAAAATAGAGACACAACAAGCTGAAAGCACGCATCCTTCACTGTAACTGTGTTAGCACTGATTAGCCAAGATGGCATCTACTCAACTGCACTGCACAAAAGAGTACAGTTAAAATGACACGTATTTAGAAAATTACTCTTCTTTTAAGCTGTATTGACTTCTTTAGAGTTCTTTATTTCATTCAAAAATGAAGTCTATGCAACTTTTCTTATGGAGAGTCCGCTACCTGCTTGTTTCCATGGAGATGATATAGCTTAGCCTGGAAATTTCCACAGTATGGCTTTAAACTTATCTAGCTTGCATTTACTCAATTACAGATTATTTTGTTGTTCAAAAATACCTTGAAAAACCTGCATTCTAACTCTGAGCCAGGTCTCCTCTCCATAGATCTGACCTGTAATGTGGCTTTGAATCATCAGCTTCTTAACTGTCTTCATGAAGATGCATATGTTTAATTCTTTACTGTGGAACTTTTTAGGTAATTTCATTTAATTCTGTCAACAGGACACTTTTTTTTCAACCTGGGTGACTGAGGGATTACACAGACATTTTAAGTAAAGCAATAAAATCTCCATGGAAACAAGCAGGTGGTGGCCTATTCTTTTGCAAATCTATTTTCTTATAATTAATAAAAAATACTGTATGTAAATAAATCCTCCAATCCAGTCAAACCAAGGTTGTTAACTTATTTTGAATTCAAGTCATTGACCGATACAAGATATTATTATGATAGTTGTATTTTTGCAGTGCACCAGAACAGTAATTACATCTGAGGGTAAATTAGAAGACAATTATAGGATCAAGCATCTGTAAATGTGATCGGTGTAGTTAAAAATAAAGCAGTTGTAACCACAAGCACCAAAATAATCCTGTATAATTTGGTTTGAAGGATTAGTGTAATTTCCTTTCAGACAAACTGATACTCACTGCCACAAACTGGTTATTTTCCAATTTTATAATATCGCCCACTCGAACATTCATCCATTTTTCTTTTTGGATCCTGAGGAGAACAAAAGGACAGTCACTTTACACTAAAATATAATGAGCTGTTTTATAGGAGATTCACACCTTAAATAACTAACATATATGCCAGTGTGGATCAGTCTGTATTAAACATTTTTGCATTTTAGAGGTATTATGTCCTGTTATAGTGTGATGAACTTAACATTACAAGATAAATTTAGAAAACATTGTTATCTAATTAAATGCACACAACCTATTCTATTAAAAGGAAAGGGGGTAGAAGCTTTTGCGATCTCTTTAACTAGTCGCTAGCTGTCATACTTTTGTTAGCTTTGACTTGTATGATTTTCTGCACAGCTTTTCAGATGGGGAAATGCTGCAATATGGAGAATCTATTCACAGCCAGTCAGCGCTCATCTCAAAGTGTCAGACAGAGATGTAAAGGGCTCTCTTTAACAAGTTTGCAATGAATACGATGTTTTACAATTAGATGTGGATAGGATGGCACTGTTTTACAGGGAATTTGATTAATTTACAAAGAAATAATAATAATAATGGATAATGCAGCTTTATAAATGTATGAAGATGAAGTGAAATCATCAGACTCACGAGCCGCGGATGAGGACCTGAGACTGGCGATTGTTCACCTGGTTGTCGCTTTTGTGGCGAAACTACAAAGAAACCAAATATGGTGAGAGCATGTTATGTAACTGAAGCATCTGAGCTTTCTTTTGCTGTTATTTTATCCTCCATAAACAGGAGTGAGGGGGAGAAACTAGGACTGGACAATACTGGAACAGACTGTGATATGTGATATGATTGTTAAGCATACTGCAATATTGATATTATTGTGATATTTTAATGTAATTTTGAAACAATAATTGCAGTTCATTTAAATACAGAATTGATTGCTGTTACCTCCTTAAAAACACACCTGGAGTTATGTATCATTTCATTCACACGTTTGAGTAACTCTTTATTATTAGGCTGTGTGCATCTCAAAAGCTCAAAATGCTCTGTTCCACCTTGTGATGTCATGAAGCAGTAGCCTTCAAGTTAACAGCTACTTTTTACCTTTTGAGTAAAGATGAAGGTGTATGGAGATTAAAACAGTGGAGCACTTCCTGTATTACCACATGACATCACAAGGTGGAACAAGGAGTGTTTTCTGTTTGAAAAGAACTAAATATGCAGGTTTGTGTGTTAAACATGTGTGAATGAAACAAAACACAACTCTAGGTATGTTTATGATGAGGAAACAACATTATAACATAGACCAGAAAATAGTGTAGAATGAGCCATTTAAACTAAAAAGTGCCTTAATTTAAAAGTCAGACTCAGACTTAACATAGATGAAACCAAGATCATGGTTTATTTGGGACTTTAATTTAAAAACAGCACATTTCTGTCAAACGGAGAACCTTGGTGATACTGTAATATATTTACTTTATTGTGATATTGATTATTGCATCAGCCAGTATGGCTATCGATACTTTAGTGATACATAGTGCGGCCCTTCGTCAAACACTCACATAGTCGTCTGTAGCGTCCTTTATTGCGGTGATGCTCAGGACCAGAGCTAAAGGCACGATGGTGGTAAACCAGGAGAGAGAGGAGATCTGAGGTATCAACTAAACACAACAAAGGATTGGATTATACACTGTGCACAGGGAGAATATAATGGAGGGCATTTGCAACAAGTAGACTTAGATGGGGTACAGTTATATATACAAAGTTACATATTTACAATGGTGATAAGCATTTAATTAATCAAAATATGAAGAATTTAATCTTAAAATAATCTGCAAAAATATATTTGGAACTGTATTAGTGCACAAAATGTCTGATTTACAAACAGTCAATATATATTTCTGTCACCAAAATAGTGATTAAGACGCACTGACAGTTTTTAAATTGTGAGATCTCAATTAGGATCACCAGCTCTTGTTTATAAAAGAGAATTAAATACTTAAAGGTACACTGCGCAACTTTACTGGTGAAAGGTCCACTACATACTTGTCTCCATGGAGATGTTATTGCTTTGCCTGGAATGTTTGTAAAATCCTTCAGTCGTCCAGGTAGAATCCATGACAAAGGAGAAATTCAAAGCAGGACAAAAGTTGAAGAACGTGTTTCTACTGCTCAAAAATACAATAATTCCTTCTGTGAATACTGTACTCCTGTTATAACATTCCTATGGAGATAAGCAGGTGGCGGACCCTTAAAGACTTTGTCCTAAACTTCACCTCACCTGTAATATGAGCAGGAACAGAAAGTAGGTATTGGCCACTTCCTGGAACTGCTCAAACAGATTGACAGGCAGAAAAGTGATGATGTTGTACTTCGATGTTGTGATGCAGTTACTCTAAATCAAAAGGGGGAGAAAAATCCATAATGTTACCATAGTTACACAGTCTGCACAGTGAAGTCGTGTTTGATTATGGCTTCTTACCGCATATTGAAACTTCTCATTGTACTCTCTGTCATTGGCTTTGACCCGTCTCTCCTCCTCTGCAGAAACACAACACGCAAATGAGTCACAAATGATGGCATCCAAAACAAGACCAAAAATACAGATATAGAAACATCAATTTTGTAAATTTTCTGGTACAGGGAAAGCTCGTCTCCGTGGCGATTTGCTTTGAATGTTTCACAGTGAGACATTAAACTTATCTCCATGAAGACAAGAAGGCTAAGATCAGGGTCAATTCTGTGAAAGGCAACCCCTGCTATTCAAGGCATTTTCTAGGAATATAAACACCTGTAGCTGAATAAGTGCAGATGGATAATTTTAATGCCATACTAAGGAACAGTCCAAGCAAAGCAATAACATATCCATGGAAACACAAACAAGCAGGTGACCCCACTAGAAAAGTTACATAGTGCATAGTTCATTGTGCTTTAACTTATGTTTTGTATATTTTACCATTTTATTTGCTATTTTCTACAACTTTTACAATTGCCAATAAAGTTTGTCTATTGTCTAAGCGCTGTGTCAGTGTGTTTAGTCATCATTATGAAAGGATGACAATGAACAATGAACAAATATCTTAATTTGTTTCCTTACAAACAATGTAATTACCATTAGATTTATATAAACTCCAAAACTAAAACCATAATCCCATGCGTTTCAAAGGACACCATACGAAAGACTATTTTGCTGCTTGCAGAAAGAAATATTACCTAGACTTAAGCAATTGCAACCATTGTGTTGTGCTAACTGTGACTATTCAAATTGTGATTTTTATTACATTTTGTCTTTATCATGTAACCTTTAAATGATCATCCTGTTGCTGTATTAGTCATATATTTTAGTGAAAATGATATGAAACTGATACTAAACGCCTCTACACATCAGACAGAGCTCTATAAGGGGCAGCACGCTCCTGCAGCCAATGGCCTTTAAACACAAACAAACAAAGACAATGTGGTTTCCTGTGTTTTTGCTGAATTCACAGCCACGTCTGTGTTTTTCATCAGCCAATTTAAGTCTGTTAACATTTTGATTCCAAAAAAATAAAAAACACTCATACAGTATAGGGCCACAGCATTAATCATTAATCATTATTTGAACTCTGAACTGTTGCAAAGCTAAGATTATTTTTATTGTCCCCTGCAAAAAGAATGCTACCAGTTTACACCTCTACAGTCTGAAAAGCATTTAAATCTTGTATTATTTCAGTCGTTCATTGCTTCAAATTCTCTCAAATGCTCTAATTGTCTGGAACTTATATCAATGCTTTTTTTGTTTGCTCAAAAAACCTTCTGCTCATCACCTATTTGTCTCCATGGAGATACAGGAGTTTAATGCCCTACCAGGCAAACAATAACATCTCTATGGAGACAATCAAGTGGCAGACCCAGAAAAGTTCCATAGTGCACCTTCAGGATATTTACTCTAGAATTTTTCAGCCCTTTACTGTCTGTTTAGAGCCCTATCTGACAGATTGACAGTTTTCACACTTTATTCTCACAAAGTCTGCAGCCTGTTTAAGCCTGTCAGATGTTGTACTGTCAGGTAAATTACCCGTGGGACTTCCTGTCTACTTAAAGGTCAGTGTCTGTGGGCCAAAAGCGCACTAGAGAGCGTCTGTCAGCTGGTGCCAAAGATGCTCTAACATTATTGAAGAGGGCAGGCTCTGGTGCCAGGTAAGCACAGCCCAGGTTTCACTGTGTAAGAACCAACCCAAATGAAAGCAAGTGCATCTTTAACAAACTGTCCATTAAGAGTTTAATGTTCAAGGGCAGCAGACACACTGACGCAGGTTTACTCAAATCCATAAAAGTCCATTATGAGAAACTTTTAGACACAGACAACAGTACTGTGCTATCAGCGTAAAGGTTTCTAAAAACAGTCGAGATGCAACTTTGAATGCGGAGATCAATATTGATTTGGTCCAAAAGAGTTGCCGTATAAGTCCAGACCTGTTCAGTCCTTTTTCATTTTCTCATTCTTAGCTCTTAGGAAGTGAATTTCTTGATTACTTATTATATAGCATAAAATGTATTATTGTGAGCTTTAAGCCATGTTATAATCTTGTTACCTGCAGTTGTGTTTTGTTTCATTGTTTAAGTAACCCTTTAAAAGCTCCAAATGCTTTGTTCCACCTTACCACAAGACACAAACAAAAACAGAAACAAAACACAACTGGGTATGTTTCTGATGAGAAAAAAACCCATTATAACAGATCAGAAAATGTTGTAATACAGGTAAACAGTGTAACTTTTCTGGCTGAGGGTCTGCCACCTGCTTGTCTAAATTGAGATGTTGTTGCTTTGGCTGGTTTCACTAATGTTCCAAAATATCACCTTAAACTTGAGTATCTCAATGGAGACAACCAATGACAACACAAGCCAAATCTGTGGAGAGGCGACTCCCATCACAGTCAGAATGCTGACTGCTTTTCAAGGTATTTCTTCAACACTGAAACAACTGTAATTGAATAAACGCACAATGGAATAAGTTTAATGCCATACTTTGGAACACTTCAGACAAATTACACCTTTAACATCATATCATCATATCACTAGTTCTGTGCAATTAGTTGAAATGAGAAATAAAAAACAAACTAATATAACAAGTTTATTTTTCAGCTATGGTTTAATATTGATTTATGTAATTGTAATTCTGACGTTCTTCCAATATTTGAGCAGCTCTCTATTCTCATAATGATCTGTACAGTAAGTATTTAAATGGTGAGAAATGAGTTCAAACCAGAAGCCAGTGACAGCCTGAGTGATTTCATTACATGGACCCGTAACAGTGCATTTGTCTCCAGTCGCACACAGCACTGATGCGATTAGCTGGCCTCATTAACAGACCAAATGAACAACACAATACACATACACAATCATTTGTGATGGTTAGACAAGCAAATAAGGAAAAGGAGGAAGTGGCACCAAGAGGATTGATCAGGGTCTCAGGTCAATGACATTAGCCACTTACAAAATAAACACATACATGTAAAAAGTAAATGTATATTATGAATTTACAATGTGGTTATGTAAGAATTTGATAACAGTAATGTTTAGTGAATGTCATCTTTGTTGTAGATACAAGATTAAATACATGTTAAGATACATTTAACTATGAAAATGCTGGATCTCTATAAGCTAAAGAGAGTTGGGCCTGGTTAGAACAGAATCATGGGAGACCGCTAGGAAAACCAGGTGCTATAGAGGGGCAGCAGTGGCTCTAGTAGTGCATACTGTTGTATGTATGTTGTGTCCTTAGGCAAGACACTTCACCCACCTTGCCTTGTAGAAATGTAGTGTGTGAGTGATGGTCGAAGGGGCCGATTGTGCAGATTGGCAGCCTAGTCTATCCTAGGGCAGCTGTGGCTACAATAGTACGTTACTATGGAGGGAATTAGGCCTGTACGGACACTAGCCGCCGCGTTCCAAATAGGAAGTAGGAAGTACTACTGACCCTGACTCCCACTGATTTACATTGAAATACTGTCTCTGTAACTGCTGCAGTGAGCCTTGCCATTTTGGTCTTAAAATCTTCATATTCTGCTATTTTGTCAGTAAAAAAAATTCTGTTCCTAATATAGAGCCTGGCTCCAAATTTGCTCCTGTAACCGTTAGCATCACGAGCTTCATTTGATTGCCGCTGAACGTTATGGGTGATGTTACACTCACGTAGTCCACTTCTTTATACAGTCAGACAGTAATGTTTATTATTCAGTATTATTATGGTGATTCATTGTAGTTATCTTGTCTAGGTAGATTTTTATTGCATGCACACTTTGATATGAAGTGCTTCCGTGACAGATTAATTTACTTGAAGTTATCTTGGTTAATGATTTGTATTTACATATAACACTTTAAAACAAAAAGCAAAAAAAACCAAAAAAACTAAAACAAACTTGCTATGTAAATAAGATGACAAATTTTTTTTGATAGGAAATGACACCTACAGACCTATCAACATCTGGAGAGTAAAATTAGACAATAAACTCAATTGGGCCCCCAAAAAAATTACCTAGGAAGTTTTCTATGAGGCCAGTGAATACAAATAAATGAAAACTATACGCATGATTTTAGATGTCTGGAGTGTGTAGTCCTGTTATGATGCAAAATGTGCGAGCAGAGTGAATACAGTGATACAGGGATGAGTAATGCAGTGACCTGAGGATGTGTGGTATATACTCTCTGAATGACTCATGCAGGCCCACATAAAGACACAATCTGCCTGTTTACATTGATCAAAGCTTCACACAAAAGGTGACCAACAGTTAAAAACAATGTTATTTTTTTTTTAATGTTGTATCTTTACAGTAGTGTTGTCACAATACTAACATTTCAAACTCAATTTCGATGGTACAAATTACACACAACACAATGAAATACTGATCCTAAATAAAAACATTTTGTCAAATTTGTCTATATTTTATGTTTACTAAATGTATAACTAGATCTTAATCTTACAATTTAAGATTAAACATGGAGGAGCAGAGGTTTACACTGTTTTAACACACTAGCGCGGAGTCTAACACCCACTCACACCATGGTCCTACTGACTGAAAACAGTTCACTTTTAAATCTGACAACCTTTTGGCTGTTCATGGATGTTCAAAGCATTAGTTATTTCTGTTTTAGGTGAAGTTAGTCTCTCCTAACAGCAGTTCATTCGTTTACATATTACTATGGTGCTCTCACAGCGTAGTGATATAAAACAGGGATTTACTGCAGCCGGACTATCAGTGTGGTCATACAAAATCTACAAAGTACAAAAAAAGAATTCTCTCTGGCTATGGTAGGCTATAATCCATATTATGATTTGAATCAATATAAGATGCTAAATGGAAACACTTGACAATATATTTATTTAATATCTAAATTTGATAACATATTGACATTTGACCTTGACACACATTTTTTTGTCTGTAAAGCTGTCTTCACAATTCACAATAGGTTTTGCTCTATTTACACCATTCTGGGTTAGTTCTAGTGTAGACTTGGGTTGGTCCGGTTTAAGTCCTGGTTTAGTTCTTGTTTAGTCTTGGTTTAGTCCAACTTTAGTCCTGTTTTAGTCCAGGTTTACTCCCGGTTTAGTCCTGGGTCTGGGTTTATTCTCAGTTTCGTCCCTAGATCTTGTGTGTGCTAGTGTGAACCATAGACTGTATGTATATATATATATATATACAGGCCGCACGAGGCAAGAAGGTTCTAGCACTCACGCCACACAGAGGCAAGAAGGTTCGTGTGGAGGGCCTTTCTGTGTGGAGTATGCATGTTCTTCCCGTGTCTGTGTGGGTTTCCTCCGGGCACTCTGGTTTCCCCCATCAACCCAAAAACATGCTCCATAGGTAAAAAATCTGACCAAGCCTAGCAATAAGATCATGGAGATGTGTCCCCGGGCGCCTCATGTGCTGCCCACTGCTCCTGAAAGGATGGGTGAAACTGCAGAGGACAATTCCCTACAGGGATAATAAAAGTACTACAAAAAGCCTCCGTGTTCCAAATAGGAAGAGTTCATGCAGGAACTTCTGGCTCCATCAACTGTTTCCAATTGACTTTACATTGGAAAACTGTCAACGCTTCCTCTGTAACTGCTGCAGTGAGCCTCATCATTTTGGTCTTAAAATGTTCAGATTAACCCACTCTACATGATCCTGGTTTTTATTTAGCCATTTTGTACGTTAATAAATTCCTATTCCTAATATGGATCTGGCTCCAAATTCACCCCTGTAACTGCTAGCATCATGAGCTTCATTTGACTGGAGCTATAGGTGACGTCACACTTCCTTAGTCCACTTGTTTAAACAGTCTATGGTGTGAACAGAGCGTTAATCTAGACTTGATCTTAGCACATGCTAGCATAAGGTCCATGTTAGCTAAAGCAAACCAGGCTAACTCCTTCCTAAACCAGGCTAACTCCTTCCTAAACCAGGCTAACTCCTTCCTAAACCAGGCTAACTCCTTCCTAAACCAGGCTAACTCCTTCCTAAACCAGGCTAACTCTTTCCTAAACCTGGCTAACTCCTTCCTAAACCAGGCTAACTCCTTCCTAAACCAGGCTAACTCCTTCCTAAACCAGGCTAACTCCTTCCTAAACCAGGCTAACTCCTTCCTAAACCAGGCTAACTCTTTCCTAAACCTGGCTAACTCCTTCCTAAACCAGGCTAACTCCTTCCTAAACCAGGCTAACTCCTTCCTAAACCAGGCTAACTCCTTCTTAAACCAGGCTAACTCCTTCCTAAACCAGGCTAACTCTTTCCTAAACCAGGCTAACTCCTTCCTAAACCAGGCTAACTCCTTCCTAAACCAGGCTAACTCCTTCCTAAACCAGGCTAACTCCTTCCTAAACCAGGCTAACTCCTTCCTAAACCAGGCTAACTCCTTCCTATTAAAAACATGAGCTAATCTGCCGTATTTCAGGTACATTTAGTAATCGCTATGGCCCCTGTGCTGCTCTGCTGGTGAATCAATACAAATTATAGCACCAAGTGCAAAGTCAGCATCTCCACATCGACCAAGCCTTTTCCAGCATTACACTTTACACGTTATGTAACCACGGCGAGGGGTCGTCTGAGGTTGCCATAGTAACTGCCTCCCTCTCTACAATAGATTTGAGAAAAACATTGAAGCAACTATTTTGGATCTTGAAAATTCTGAAGCAAAATGTATGCACAGATCAGAAACAGTCATGCTTTTCAAAAGGACAGGTGTCAGCAGTGGGTGTGCTTCTCTGTTTTGCTGCGCTAAATTCCATATCTAAATTATACACCCACATTTGTGGCAACAAATGGTGCATAGTAATAAGAATATCTGTGTTGAAATGATCACTACAGGAAGTAGGGTGCGCTCACATTTGTCCTGGTTTGGTCCGCTTTTGTTTCGATGTAAACTTGGTTTGGTCCTGTTCTTGTCCAGGTTTAGGTCCAGGTTTAGTGCCAGTTTTGATGAGGTATCACCAATTGAGCATCATAAAGGTTTAGGTTTTCACATTTGTAATATAATTTAATCAATACAAGTTCAACTCAGTTCAGTCACACACAATTGGTATCATTTTGAGGATTTATGACTGTTGAAGATAAAATATATTCTTTTGAATAGTGTTACCTGTTTGTCATGGAGACAAGCAGGTGACACCATGAGACCTTCTTACACATCAGGTCTGTTGAGAGGCGAGCCTGCTTGCAGAAAGTTTTTTTTTTTTTTTTTTTTTTTTAGCAATATAGACAACTGTTATTGAACAAATCACTTTAATGCCATATTATGGCAAAGCAGTAACATATGGATGGAAAGGTTGACATGGTTCTCCCAGTATTATATGCAGTAGTGAATAACAGGTACTTTTTTATATGTTAAAGAGAAAGGAGTTTCAAACCTGGAGGAGGCCTGTTTCTGAACATCTCTCCTCTGCTGGTTTTCTTCTGGTGTGGCCCATGAGACTGTCTGTTCAGAAAAAAACCCCGAAAGATTCAAAAAAGGAGAAGAAAAACAGTCATTTATAACACAGCAGGAGACTTTCTAGTCTGTTTTCTCTAATGAGGAAATGACATTGAGCAGAGTGCACTGTGTGTCATTGAGGGCCAGTGTCTGGGGAGCAGGGACTCGATCCTCTGTCAGTCTCGGCCAATGGGAGAGGGCCGAGGTAATGGAGCGGAGTTTTATCCCTACCAGATTCAAGACACAGCACAACCACAAGCACAGCCAGGCATCAAATTTGTGAGACAGTGAGTCCATTTTGATAATACCTAAACTTCTGGTGAAGTAATAGTGTAGAGTAGACCTGATATAGACTTGGTTTAGTAAATGTTTCCTGTCTTAAATGTGCACTATGCCACTTTTCCAGTGGGGGGTGTATCATTATGGAGATTGCTTTGCCTGCAGTGTTCCACAGCACGATATTTAACAAAGATAAGATTTAATCAAGTACAGTTATACATTGGTCGCCGTCTGCCACACCTGAAAAGTTACATAGTCACCTTTAATTCTGGTTTCTGACCTCATTAAAAGGCATTGTTAAATCCTGGTTAGTCTAAACCAGGATCAGAACAGGACCAAACCAAGTCTACATCAGGTCTAAACTGCCATTATTCCAGGACTACAAGAAGACTGAATGCTCAGTTTGAACCCTGATGTACTTTGTTTCCCTCAGTTTGTTCTGAGACTGATTCTAAATTTAGTCCTGGTTTATTCCTGTTGTAGTCCTGGTTTGGTCCATGATTTCTTAACTTGGTCCCAGTTAAGTTCTGGTTTAGTTCCTTAGACCTCTTGAGTATTTAAAGTGCGATGGCCGTCCTCTCTTTTGTTGCTCACTTGATTTCTCTCTATATCTGATGACTACAGTGTGTGATAATCCTCTCCTCTGCTTAAACCTGTATTGATGATTACTATATTGATTTCTTGTCCAATATAAGACAGATAGAACAATCATTTTTTGGGGTGAATATTTATCGTGTTTACCTTTTTTTTGTACAAGTGGGAAATTTTTGGTTATCTTTTGATATGATGTTTTTTTTTTTTTTTGGTATAAGTCTGCTTCATGTTTTGGTTTCAATGTCATTATTTACCATCTATATTTACTTCAGCAATACACTGCACTTTCAAAATGTGTTATCATGACAGGCCTACCTCTGCTTTCAGTACTCCCTGGTTTGATCTGAGCTGTTAGAATGAATAAAATGTGAGATTGTATAAGAGATCAGGACACAGACTGGGCCATAGCCTTGTGCGTCTGTGGTGTCTTGGTTAGGGGCGCACACTTGGAATACAAACAGCATGACATCAAGCCTCTGATCAATACTGCGCTCCTCATGTTGACTGTCCTGATCAGCTTTCACCTACAGTCTCTAGTCTGCAGTATCTCACACTGCATAGTGCGTACTGTGTACTGTGTACTGTGTACTGTGTCACTTCTCACATATACTTGTTTCCCATATTTATCACTC
Organism: Taenioides sp. WSHXM2023; assembly: GCA_029959045.1. NCBI lineage: Eukaryota > Metazoa > Chordata > Actinopteri > Gobiiformes > Gobiidae > Taenioides > Taenioides sp. WSHXM2023. The sequence goes on along the minus strand of CM057088.1, from coordinate 35,227,879 downwards.
CTGGAATATCCTTCAGTTCAGAGATAAAACAGGATACATTTTTACAACAATTTCAGAAATTTCAGAAAGATACACTATGGAACTTTTCTGGTGTAAGGTTTGCCATTTGCTTGCCATCATGTTCCAGAATATGACATTAAACTTACATAGCTCCATGGAGACAAGCAGATGTGGCATCAGGCAAAGTTACAGGTCAGATCTGTGGAGAGGAAACCCCTCTTACAAGAATGCTTGTATCCATTGTGCTTTAGCATATATTTATGAGCTTAATGTCTCAGTACATTGTCCCTTCAAATAAATACAAAATGAGTAATACTAGATAAAGAGATAGAATTACATATTGCACACCAGAAAAGTTACACAGTGCACCTTTAAAGTAACCGGTTATTATTGTGATCACAGGAAGTGGGCTGTTATAGAGGACAAAACATTATGGCATATCTAGAACATCTAAACCATGAACATACTTGAGAAGGAAAAGCTTTAGGTTATAAAAGCAACACAAACTAAAAAGAGGGTAGGCTGTGCTCCAAAGCTTTTTAGTTTCAAATAGAAATAGTCTGAATGGTTAATAATAGCTATGAAATCATGACAGTCAATTAACAGCAGCCCCACACACTTCCATACCTTTGACAGCGAGTTCTATGCGGAGGTGTGGAGCAGACTCATCCTCCGAGCTTCAGCGCGGGCCATGCTGAGGTTTCGGTTTAAGGCCACTGAGGTGCGGGCGATGGAGCAGGGACAAGCCCCAGAGACCGGAGTGGATGGAGACAGAGACACCGTGCTGAGGTGAGGTAGCTGCGGCCAGAGGAGAGGAGACAGCCCGGGCACAGGGAGGAGTGGCTCCGGTCCGCCCCCCCACCTCCTCTGGTGAACCAGTGCCACCCACCGGGAGATGGTTTAGGGACACTTTTTTAGAGATTAGGGAACACGGTGTGCCCAAACACGCTGTTGTACAAATAAAATCTAATCAGCAACATTTTACAGCACCTTTTCTCACTGTGGGTTGTGTGCAATAGCGCCATCTGTTGTCATCTGCTGCATGAATCAAGCACCCTCATGACTCTAACTCCAATTAACAAATTAATCAATAAAATAAAAGACAGAAATGTGAGGTGAAATCTTGTGACAATAGGTTCAGTTAATGTATCTGCCCACACTGCTGGCTGATATAGGCTAGTTTTGTTTTAGTTTTGTTAAATAATCACAATCCTCTTGATGGTAGTTCGTAGAATGTGCACGAAGCAGCAATCAAAGCAATCACCCTCACACAGAGCTGGTGATCATAATGAAACTCTCAAGAAGGCGCCACTAAAGGAGGAGGACGGACACAACTTGACCTTCCCACAAAATCACATAGCAGTCACAAAACATTTTTTATTCTAAATCTTTGGCAATTTATTATCATTGTGTCAAACATCTACTTTGCAAGTTCCAGTATGTAAAACAAATTAACAAAACCACAATTATTAATGTAATTTTTGCAAATATATGCCATTATAGTAGGTTGTATTCATTTGTAACAAAAATGGAGGTAGAAAAGGACAGCAAAGATGTCACTAATCGATGAATTGACAATGCAGATAGTTTGGATTGGTTTATGCCATACCATAATTACTGTGCCTATCCGCATGGAAAAATGGCACAAAGTTTAATATGTGGACACAAATTAACTTTTTCCCACTGCTGTGTGATAAAGAGGTTGGAATTATTCAATGAAAGTGCTACACTGGAGACAGTTGACAGATGAAACCACAAGATTAAGAAAGAGTTCCATAAAATGAAATAGTACCTCAGCCTTAAAGGTGCACTATGTAACTTTTCTGGTGGGAGGTCCACTAGCTGCTTGTCTCCAAAATATGTTAGAGCTTTGCCTGAAATGTTCCATAATATGGCATTAAACACATATCTTGCATTTCACAGGTGTTTTTACAAAAACAAACAAACAACTGAACCTGAATGCATTCTTACGGTTGGGGTATTGCCTCTATATCCAACCAGGTGGTGTCACCTTCTTGTTTTCATGTAGATAGATAGGTTTAATGTCATAATAAGGAACATTCCAGGCAAAGCAATAGCATGTCAGTGGAGACAAGCTGGCAGTGGACCTGTCAAGTTACACAGTGCACCCCAAACATTGACCCCTTAACTCCACCTAAAACAATAGCATCTGAAAGCTGCTTCTAGACTAATTTCACCGATACAACATAGAAATCAGAGTCGCAGTATCAATCAGAAGTGGGCCTCTTTCAGCTCCTCTTTACTGTCCCATGTGACGCTGGGTCTGGGTTTGTCACTGAAGCTGATATCTGTGTGGGGGTCCTCAGGGGGGTGGTCCGGTAGCTGCCATTCAATAAACATCAGGTAAATCAGTGTGCCGAGAACTCCTCCAATCAGAGGGGCTACCACGGGCACCCAGAACCAGTAGTTGTAACATCTGTTTGAAAAAAAGGAAAGTAATACACATTTTGACACAAAATACTTGCATAACAAATGTCTTTTTTCATATTCTACAATCCTAACATGCTTAGTCCAAAAACTTCCTGTATTATCAGATGCTTGTGTAACAGCGAGAGATAAGAGACTCACGTGAAGACCTCAGTCCCCCATCCCGCTGTCAGGGTGAAGAGACGTGGTCCCAGGTCACGGGCTGGGTTTATGGCTGCTCCGCAGTTCGCCGACATTGACATAGAAATACCTAAAACAATGGCAGCCACAATGGGAGGGATGAGCTGCTCCGGAGCAGGAGTATTCCTCTTCTCTCCCAGACTCAGGATACACAGCATCAGCATGCCTGTGCCTACAACCTAATCAAATATAATGTTTATACATTCTATATGATTCAGTTTTGACACACATATTAAAGTGCAGACCTGGTCGAGAAAACTTCCACTCAGAGAGAGGTACTCTGTTGGATAAGTGGCAAATATAGAGGCTGTCTCATTTGCCCCATAAACTGTGAGCTCTCCTCCACTGAAATCCATGATGGCATCTAAAAACAGAAAAATATATTCTTTATACAAAGAGTTTAATAGTTTAATTTAATAGCTGTCATTAACTTGATAAGTAAAATGGACAAGGATTATGTAATGCTACGTGCATGAGTTACAGATATTTTGTTCAGGACCACAAACCATAGTACATGAAGTAGACCAGAGCTGAGGCGGTGTATGCCCCCAGGAGCTGGGACAGAGAGTAGGGCACCAGGCGACTCCAGGGCACCTGTCCCAAAACACAGAAGCTCAGGGACACAGCGGGGTTCAGGTGGGCTCCTGTGAGAACAATAATGATAAAAGTTTAAAGATTACAAAGAGTTTCCACTTGTGAGACTCACCTGAGATGCCTTTGGTGAGGTACATGGCTGACATGACGCCCACAGCGAAGGACATGTTTACAGAGAGGAACTGTCCTTTTGTCTCTCTACTGGTCTTCACCTGTGCCGCAGCCGCGCAGCCAAAGACCTGACCGCACCAGACAGGAGGAAGGCATGAGCTTTATATAAAAGTTTATTACTGACTTTTCTTGTTTACATTTCATTAATATAATCAGCAATAAACAATAGCAATTATTTACTTAGGCTGACTGATACATATGTTTAAAGGCAGTACCTGAGAATCAATAACATGCGCATTTCATACATCTATAATAAGTACATTTTAACAATCAAAAAGCAAATCTCCTATTAAGTTCTTACCAGTAAAACAAAGGTCCCCAGGAACTCTGCCATGCATTCCCTGATGAGACCATACCGGACCCTCATGAAGCGCGGCTGGATCATGGTGCTGCTCTGAGCCGATGTCATTTCCTAAAACCGTTTCATTCCGTTTTCTCTGTTTATTGTCGTGTGAGTTACAGGGATTGGCAGATTGAGTGCTCTCTGCGTCTTGGACAATGGACATTGGAGGCGTTCTATCAGAGCCATAAGACCATAAAGATTATCAGAGATTGTGTTTATGTTTGAAAGCTGCATTGGATTACTTCATTATAACAGGCAAACACTAAACATAGTAAAACATATGATGCAATAATATACAAGCTACATGTGTAATGTAAATATGTACTATAAAACAGCCCTCACTGGTTGTTCTGGTACATTCAATTAGTTTAATGTCAGTAACAAATTAATGACTGAGTAATTTGTCACAGTGCTGATAAAGGTCACTGTAGCTTCAGCAAGAAATAAAAACTGAATGACTGATTATTATTATTTGATTACTGGACCACTGAACAAATAATGGGACAAGTGGGGGACAAGAGGGTCCTGGCTAAGGTCATCTCTATGCTGGACCATGAGGGTCACCCCCTGCAGGACGCCCTGTCTGCTCTGGAGAGCAGCTTCAGTGACAGACTGATTCACCCTCGCTGTGTTAAGGAGAGATTTCACAGGTCTTTCCTTCCTGCTGCTGTTAGACTGTACAATGAACACTGTTAACACTGAACATGTGAACACTGTTAACACTGAACATGTGTCATTCAACTCTATCTATGTGCAATACTGAAGACCTCTGGTACAATTCACTCATGTCACTTTACTGATATTTATCCTGTCTGTACATAAACATAGTCATTACTGTAAATAACATAATATACTGAAGTCACTTTACTGAGATTTACTCTGTTCATATGCTGCACTGTTACTTTTATTGTACATAATAGTATTTTTTGGTATTTTATATTTTGTATTTTATATTTTTGCTCCACCAAAACAAAATTAGAGTCTATTTTAAGTCTATTTCTAAATTATTCTTTTTTTAGCTATTATCTATTATCTTGTTTTATTGCATGTTCCATTTTCCTGCTGTTCTTGAACTGTGCGTTGCAACACTGGAATTTCCCCACTGTGGGACTAATAAAGGCATATCTTATCTTATCTTATCTTATCTTATCTGGTATAAGTTTTTATTAAGTTCAATTTGTGGAAACTTCCGGAAACTTAGGGATGTCAAAACAATCAATACCCAGATACTAACTGATACTGAAAATAATATCGGAACTAGATACTCATTTGAACAAGCAGCAATACTGAAAAAATAACACATTATTAGGACAAAGCTGGTTATAGTTTTAGAACAGCCTTAGTCAATTTCTGGGTTTCTGTAGGTCAATAGTTTTTAATACAGATAAGGGCAAGGAAAATTAATAGTATTAAAATGCAGATTTGTGTTGTAATACAAGAAGTTAATTTGTGAATTTACTTTTTAGATATTTCATAGCCAAATGCACTGTTATCAATAGAAAAATCTGGCTCTTGCCCCCATCTGGTAGTACGACATAATCACATTCTAAAACCTGAAAACCACCAATACCAGAACTAGTATAAGACCTTGTGATAATATCTATGAAACTACAATTATTCTGAGTTGAAAACTGACTTTGAAATTTTAGTATCTTAACGCTACTGAAACAGTAAAAGAAAAACATGACTCTGCTGCCATCTTGTGGAACAAAAGCTTATTTAGTATTTTAATACAAATCAATAAGTGCTTTGCAATTTACACATATGTACAACATCAATAATAGCATTGTTTACATACAAACATCACATTATTGGAAAGTGGTAAGAGGCTGGCCAATATCTTAATACAGGTTTTACAATTACAATTACGAGAGCTTCATCAGTGCATTCTTCTTTGTCTGGACGAGTAACATTGAGGTAGATTTTTGGCATTTTGTTTATTTTTGGCATTAAAAGTGCTTTAGAGGGAAACTGAGCTAAGAATATTTATTTTTGATAGTTTAGATGAATGCGTTTAGTAAGTCTAGACTTTTGGGGTTGTTTCAAAGTATTATCTGATATTTGTCCATTTAGTAAGACTTTTCTAACACTTTATAAATGAACAAGTAGTTTAGAAGGCTTAGTAAATTAATCAAGGGGTGTAAGGTATTAAGTAGTTACTAAGCTTGAATTGTTCTTAACAAATGAGCTGTGCATTGTGATTTAAGTGTTGCCTATTTTTGTTGACTCATTAAGTGCATTTTTTTTTTTTACCAAATGGAAAGATAACAGTTTGCAATACCTTCATACAAGTCCAAAAATCTAAAAAACATATTTTAACACGTATCTCCACAGTGTAAACAGTCAGACATGATATGATTAAATGTATTAGTTACATTATTAACATTCTTTTATGTGTAAACCAGAGCACCTCTATGCGTTTTGTGGTTGGGGTGGTCGCCGTAGCACAACACTGACAGGACCAGGAGGCAGTTTTCGGATCAGAGTCCAGGCCTCCAAACGCCTCATTCCCACCACACTCACTCCATTCACCTCCACAACCTCATCGCCCGGGACCACCTTCTGCACTGGACCACCTGCATAGATTTAGTTAAATGTGAAGCTTAGCATCAATATGTACTGGTGGCTCCTTGCATAATGTTTGATGTCTATTTAAAACTGACCAAACATGAACCAGCAATGGAACTTTTTCTCTTTTAAAATATTATCTAGAGATAACCAGTTTTTAAAAACAAAACCACTCCAAAGTGCTCAGAGTTTTTTTTTATGTCAGTGTCAAAATAAGTCCAACTTTAAATCAGGTCTCCTTTAAAGCTACCATCCATAAGTTTATTTGATTTTATCTCACGAGTAGATGACAGATGTGAAACCTGTTCCCCCTCACCTGGCCTTTGTTCAGGCTTACCTGAGCTCTCTGGGCTTCTTCTGTCAGCTGGTGCACTATCAGACCATAGACTGTAATGTAGATAGCATCTAATGATGGTACGTGGTACAAATGGTAGGTCAAAGGGAAATGAATGGAAATTTGACCAAAAGTCATGCCAACTCTTGCACTCTATGTAACTTAGATATTAGAATTCAGGGCAGAGTTGTGTCAGAGTTGTGTGAACTAATTCAGAAGATTAGCTACAGTAGTTGCATTGTATTCATGTCATTTTGTTGTATGTGATTTGGTTCTAAAACATGTGTGGCTATAATGTAAATTAAAACACCATAATTTGTTATAGGCATTTTAGAGCTACTGTGCTACAAGTCTATGTCCTACGGCACAGTGCACCTTTATCTCACCTTGGAAGATCTTCTGAACAGTGAGCGGTTTGTTGCCGAGACTGGAGCCGACGCCGCCCTCCAGACTGAAGCCCAGGTCTCTGTCGCTCTTTTCCAAACTCACAGTGATGTACTGACCTGAGATCAGACAAAACAGATCAGATCAGCCAGGGTTCAAACTCTACGGCAGACATCTCAAACTATGTGTGTAGAATCCCTCAGTCGTCCAGGTAAAATCCATGGCAAAAGGAGAAATTCAATTTGTCAGCTGGACAAAAGTTATATAAATATATATATATTATATATATAATATAATATATATATTATTATATTATATAATATAATATAATATAATATAATATAATATATATATTATTATATTATATTATATTATATTATATTATATTATATTATATTATATTATATATATATATATATATATATATATATATATATATATATATATATATATATATATATATATATATATATATATATAAACTTTTGTCCAGCTGACAAATTGAATTTCTCCTTTTGTCATCTCAAACTATGTTCACACTTAAGGCTGGTAAATGTTATTTATTACATTCAGTCAAAGGCATGTTGCTAATGTATGATGACAACAGTTCGCAGTAGTGCACTTATGTGATTGTTTCATACTTTTTTTAAAAATATATTTCCCAAATATGTACTATATGGCAAACTGTTACTTGAACCTTTCTGTGATGATGATATGATAGCAGTAGATATGTGTGGATTATGAATATCATAAAATTCACGTGGTTCAGTTTCCTGAAACTTTCTTTGAGGGCCTTTTACCATTCAAAAAGATATATTTAGTTGTTAAATATTAATCAGTGGCTTTGTTCACATGCATACCAAAATCTGATTATTTTCCGATTTCTAGACCTTTTAATTACAAAAAAATGACATAAAGGATATGCGATTTGCACAATTTGATGTGAGTAATCAGAGGGACCATGTTCAGAGAGAAATTACATGATTAGATTAACTAATTTCTAATTAATAAATTACACTATAAACTAATTACATTTAAACAATTTCCTATTGTAGGGTATTGAGTGCAGAGTTTAGGAATATAATTAACTTAAATATCACCATTGTAAAACTGCAGGTCTGAATACTGAATTTCTGTCGTAGATCCCTGCTTAAGATTTCATTGTTCACTGTTACCCACCGATCTCATTGACTTGTGTTGGGATCGGGCCCTGGGTCATGGCCAAAGCTCTCCCATTGGACAGTGCTCTCATGTCAGGCTTCTTCAGAACCACCACCCCCATCTCACGGCACTTAGCACGCCTCAGTACCCTCAGCGCCTCCCAGTGGGCACAACCACTCAGTGCAGAGCCGTTTATGGACAAGACCTGGTCCCCCTCTTTAATGGAGCCTTCCTGTGCTGCCACACCAGAGTGAAAAACTTTGTGAACCTGAGAATCAAATATAAAAAGACAAATAAATAAAATATAGAAATGCTGAGACTTTAATAATAATTTTAATTTGAATAGAACTATATGCTTACAGTAACAGGTTTGTTCTGATCCACCCCTCCAGCCAAACTGAAGCCCAGTCCCACTCCGATGTCCTTATGTAAAACCACCACATGCACATCCTCATAGTCCTGCAAGAATATAAGATATATATTTAAGCACAAAAATGTCTATATATCTAACATTTTTAACAAATGTATGAATGCACTGGTAAGAATCCATATATAGAGGAAAAAACTATATGTGAATGAGCATAATACAAGGTAATATTTACCAATTAACTTACCCTGTATTAAGTGTTATTATACATTTTATTCTTTCCCTTTTTGTCCATAGTAATTCTAATGATGTATAATTTATAAAGGCCATTACCACAGGGCCAATGATTATCGTAAAAAAAATTATAACAACAATTCCACACAGTTAATCCCCCAGTCTGACTTGTGTCCACTGACTGTATAGATATTACAGTAATGTCAGTGTGCCGTCTTGTGGACAAAAAGATCTCCGTATCCATGGGGACTTCTGCTTATGCAATATGAAAATTAGTCTTGCTAATCTCTAGCAATTAACCATTACACAATAGGTTGTTTTCAAGTGACATTACAACATTCTAATGCAGAATGCCTAGAGCTAAACATGAGGACAGCTAAGAATCTTCTGTTTAGTTGTCAGAATGCAGACCTAGTTTGTGTTGGTTGGTACCTGCAAGTTGTTGTCTCCAATACTCTTGACGTCTTCTATTAGTTTGTCCAGCTCCTCCGTGGGCAGCACAGACACATAAGAAAACCCAGACATGTCCGAGCTCAAAGAGGCAGAGCGGCGCCCTGCTGACTGCCACTCGTCACTGTCATTCTCCGAGTCATAGTCCACCCCAGCAAAGTTACACAGATCTGCGAGACTGTGGAAAAAGTCACCATTACAACTCATCTAAAGAAATGCTCAGATACATACAAATCAATGCAAGAACTAGCATCATAACTAGATTCTCCTTTGAATAAGAATCAATAGCCTAATGGAAAACAAAAATTGAATAGAACACAAAATGAATAGCATTGTGGTATAAAAATGATTGGTATTATGTATTGAGCCTATTTCTGAGTATGGGAATCGAGAAAGTTCAGTATGATGACAACACCAACAGTGTTGCATGTCCAAAAACATGCAACACCCCTATGAACAGTTTACAATCAAGGACCGTCAAGGAATTCCTCCCTCCTGTGGCTCACCACCTGCTGAGGGGTTCACCACCTGCAGAGGGGTTCATAGGGTCTGGGTCTGGTGCCCACCACCTGCAGAGGGGTTCATAGGGGTCTGGGTCTGGTGCCCACCACCTGCAGAGGGGTTCATAGGGGTCTGGGTCTGGTGCCCACCACCTGCAGAGGGGTTCACCACCTGCAGAGGGGGTCACAGGGTCTGGGTCTGGTGCCCAGAGTAGGACTACAGATGGAATTTAGCTATGAGCTACAATCTGGTACAAACATATCTGCCACTGTGCTTAATGTAATTGTACACTGTCCTAATAAACCAATAATTTATAGAATTTATAGAATTTACTCCGTTATATTTACTTTAGCAACTTTAAGACTAGGTTTACCCCACCATACATTTTCTTGTACATTGTAATACAGTTCTGACGTTACAGTACTTCTACTTGAATAAAAGTTTAGTTCCTCTTCCCACAATGCCCAGATAGATTTTTATTAAATTAAATACATACATTTTTGAATATTTTTACTGTCAATCTGATTACTGTAACTATATCATCAGCCTCCCCAGGGGCTACAGGTACAATGCATCTCTATTGATAATGTTAATATATGTGCACTGTCCCGGTCTCATTAAATTAATAAAACAGATAAATTAAAGATATGATTGATATTATGTTTGTAATTGTTAGTTTTATTAACAAATAATACTACAAAACATTGTGACTACTCCCATGTGTAATTAATACAATAATTACATTACATCACAACACTCACCTGACTGAGAAGCTCTTGTTGCTCATCACACTGGTGACTGTGACTGAGGACTCGCCCGAATCTGAATCGTAGTTTGAATCTTCATCTTTTTCTGTGCTATCATCATCCTCCTCTTTATCATCTTCCCAGGCTTTTATTTGTGGATTCAAACCATCCAACCATGCATTTAGGTCCAGAATTCGCTTTTTCCCATTCAAAGTATCCTTGGAGACTATATCAGGTAGGTTGCTTGTAAGTGGAACAGAAATATCCAAGGAGTTGTTGTTGTTTAACGTTAAGCGGGGCATCTTTTGAGGAGCTGTGGTGGGGGACACGTGGGGTGAGGTACCGGGGGTGTTTGTGGGAGTTTTGTCATTGTCGCTACTTGTTGGTGTAGAAATATCAGAACCACTGTTTGCATTGAAGTCTCTTAACTTCACTGGATTTACAATTTTAAAGAAATCAGTCTCATCAGTATTAATATTAGTAACTGAAGAGGGGCCTTTAGTAATGGGAAGGTCCAGAACTTCATTAAATCCCTCAGAATCTTTGGTGTTTTGGAATTCTTTATCTGGAACCCTCTTAAATTTAGAATCATCATAGAAAGCTTTTATATCAGTCTCTTTCTTCACTGTTTTTTCCTCTGGTTTTTTCTCTCCTACTGACAGAAAAGTGTTGACATCTGTTTGCTCCTCTTTCAGCCCTCCCCACTTCAGTGAGCCTATAGCTTTTGCAGAACTGCTCCTCTGTATCCCATTATAGCCTTTACTGAGATGTTCTGGCACTGAAAACGCCCTCCTTGGAGAACTGGTCTGCGCTCGCTGTGTCAGAGCTTCAAATTGGTTGATTTTATTCCTGACACTTGCAGCTGACCTGGCAACCGGCTTAATTATATTATTATTTTCAATGGACGTGATCTTGGATTTTTGGGAATCAAACACATCGTCAGAAGGATGTTGTTTTGTCAACCACATCTGTCCTCGAGTGGATTTGTCTTCCATTTGGATTTTTTCCCCAGGATTTCTTTCTTTTAGCGTCATCCTGTTCCAGTTTCTCCGGTCCATATCTTCCATTGTATTTTTCTCCTCTTTGTCTGGTGCTGCACTCACTTCGGATATACCTTTAAGAAAAGTGTTGTACTGTTGTGGTTTGTCCATATCTTCTGCAGCTCGGGCAGCTCTGATTTTAGCTGCTAACGTTGATCTGCTCCTTGTCCGGTCCAATGATCTTGTACCTATATCTGTAAACCCTCTGCTTTGAAAAGTACCTCCTTCAGCATGACTGGTGGTATTGTCTTGGTTCTGCCACCACCCTGATGTTGTGGTCCTGTTTAGTCCTGGAAAAGTTGACACAGAAGTAGCTTTAGAAGTTGTCCACGAGAGAGAATTCCCGCTTTGCCCTGAACTCCTCTGTTCACCTGATGAGAAGCGTCTGGGAAAGGTACCACTAAACGAGCCCTTATAATGCGTCATTGACTCTGCGGTTTTGTAATCCTCCGTGTTGCCAAACTCCACAGATCCATAAAGTTTCTCAATCCTCTCCAAAATACTCTGACCTCCTTTTGGCCCAAGGGAGACAGCCGTGTATCTAGATGGCAAAGATTGTCCTCTGGCTTTGCTTTGAGAAGTGTCCTGGTCATTGGGTTTGTTTACGGTGTTATAGGCGTATACTGTGGACATTACTCTACTTCCCTCTGCCCCTCTGTCCCCTGTCCTACTATGGATGTCCCGTCTAGAACTCCATGATCGCTCTGGACTTTTGGCTCCAGTTCTCCAATCCAAACTTTTACTCCTGTTAGACAAGTTGCTCCTCCGCCACTCTGTTCTACCTTGTCTCTCCGAGTTTCCAATTTGGTCGTACCTGGAGCTATTGTCTTGTAAGCTATTTTGTATTATAGGCGATTTGTCTCTTTCCAAAATTTTACCTTTGACCCCACTGCAGATTCTCGGCTGATAATGAAGTCTTGATTCAGTCCTTGATCCAGGTCTGTCCCTGCTCTCCTCCTCTTCCCGTTGGTTCCTAGTGGTTCTTAGAGGCCTCGGTGTTTCGTTGTAAGACAAAGAGTTAGCAGATCGGATAGTGAAATGCGCCCCTGTCCGCGTGGTGTACTCTCTCCCTGTAGTTGAGAGAAAATCCATGGTCCACAAGTGCTGATGATGTCCTCAGAAAACAGCCATCATGATCTGCTAAACAAAAAAATTAAACAATGATTCATAAAAACAAAAATTAAGCACAACACAGAGGGAATTACAGTTAGGGGGTATTGGGGGTGTTGTGCAAAATCGACATGCCTGGAGAGGTTTTATATGCCATCCATGTATGCTTGAGTAGCCTAGTAATCATTCCCGGGCCCCATTTCAATTTATCAATACTAGAGACAAGCAGGTGACGCCACCAGGCAAAGTTCCAGATCAGATCTGTGAAAAAGTGACCCCGCTCACAGTAAGAACTAATTTTTTCATACCAGAAAAGTTACAAAGAGCGCCTTTGACGCAGTGGTTCTCAAACACTGGTACATGTACTACTTTTGGTAACTGGGTTCCTCTGCATTTGTAGCATCTGCCAATTTTATTCACATTTTGTCCTCCTTTGAGTTTGTCCTTGTTTAGAACTACTGTTTAGTTTTTATGAGTTACTTAGTCAAAAGTATAAAGGTCCTATATTACACAGAACTGACTCTTGTGAGCTTTAAGTCATATTAGAATGTTACCTCATCAAAATCACACCTGGAGTTGTGTTTTGTTTCATTTACACATGTTTGAGTAATTCTTTATTATCATCTCAAAAGCTCAAAATGCTCTGTTCCACTTTGTGATGTCATGAAGTAGTAGTTTAAGTTAACAGCTACCTTTTACCTTTTGTAGAGATTGGAAATGCCTGGGCTGAAATTATCCAAATTATTCTAGTGAAGGTGTGTGGTGTTTAAAACACAATAGAGCACTTCCTGTATACAGACATCACATGACATCACAAGGTGAAACAGAGTGTTTTCTGTTTAAGAGAAGAAGTCAGCCTAAATATGCAGGGTTTGTGTGTTAAACGTGTGCAAATGAAACAAAACACAAGGTATGTTTTTGAGAAAACAACATTATAAGAAAGAAAATGGTCTAATATAAGTCCTTTAAGACCCACAGCCTTAAAGGAATAAATTTACATTCAGTAGAAACCAGACAATAAACCCTATCATTTGTGTCATGTCTTATATATGTTGCTCATACATTCTGCACATTTCCACCCAATGAGTCAATTCACGCAATAGGTTTACTAACAATCTACCCTGTCAAGCCTTTGTATCATGAGTGCTGTTTACATAAGTGACATACTCTACAATACTAGTCAGCATCAGCAAACCCAGGAGCAAAAACTGGAAAAACTCACCCAGTGGCAATCCACTCAGCGTAAACATTGCATAAAGCCCATTACATTAAGATGCTTTTATGTCCTATCAGCTAAAACAGTGTAACCGTAGTGATACGAAAACCCTGACAAAGATTAAACCAACAAGATACTGACTTGAGTGTTAGACAGAATCATAACGCCATCTCAAACTCTGTTATAAATACACTGATCACTCCACATAAGTCATTGAATGTACAGATAATCAATATAATGAGTCTAGTCTAGATATCTTAGCACACAGACATTTTAAACGTTGGTGTCGATTTACGCACACTCCTGTTGTTCCATCCACATAATCTGGGCAGGTTAACTCCCGTCACTGCAGGAACTGATCAGCCAACCACAAATGGGGCAAAGACACACATAGCAATAAAGACAGGGATATAAGCTAATTTGATTGGATCTTACCTTTGTAAAAGTCACCACTCATTAAACTCCATTTTGTATTTTTAAGTCAGTGTCCTGGAATTAAATCCGCTGCTTGCTCTCGTCCAAATCTTTTCTCTTTCTCCATCTACTTTACATGAAGCAGTGTATACAATGTCTGCAACTTGCCCCACTGGTTTTACCTCCTGTACTTTAGTGTGTATCTATCTCTCCTCCCCCTTCTATTGTTGTTCGCGCCTTCTTTCCCTATTTAATACCACAACTTACTTTAACTCCTAACTATCTAGCACTAAATATTTTTACTAAAGCCTGAAAAGACAATTCACCTATGGACAAGGTTTCTTTGTTGACAACACATGGCTCTTAGCATTTCGTAGCTAGAGGCAGCAGGAGAATATACAATAATAGTTTGGAATGTAAGCAGAATGACATTTCCCAATACTGGCTTATAGTGTCACCACACCTAAGGCAACCTAATAGTCTGGGCTGTGCAGGTATCAAAATACATAATAACAGTGTCTTTAATTGGGACCAGAGACAACATAAGGATCATGTAAGAGCAGGAAATACCAACGGGGATAAATATTGTTAAAACACAGATCTTCTTGCATTTCTCATCAATGGAGGGGAGAAGGGTCACCCCCCCAAAGTCTAATTTTCTTCCTTCATAATGTAAAAACAAGTACGATAGTACATACACTGGCAGATAAATATTATGGCAGTCCATCAGAAATGTCACTGACTGTAAAGGTCATGGTTGAGGTTCAAGTCCTGCACCAAAGTGACAATGGATTGTAAAATTAACCACAAAGTACAGATGTAGGCTACACTGCAAGTATGTTTTATTTTGATTTTGAATCATCTCGTTTGGCAGTCTTCCTAAGTATTATTAAACAGCATACAAGATATTCTAATTTTGCATAGATCCAAAACAACAGTTACAATATTATCAATTTCAATATGACTCCCATACCTTCCATATACCTCTAGTCTCAATAGAAATCAGTGGGAAACACTGGCTGTGGTTACAAGCTCACCAAAATCAAATTTCTTGAAATTACTTTAAGAACATGCAAACTGCAGAATTTGATGTGAGTAATCAAAGAGCCCATGATCAGAAAGAAATCAGATGATTTTGCTGTTTAGATATTATATTTTAATAATCTTTTATCTGTAAAAATTGAATAATAATCATATTTTGAGTGTGAATGTAACCGCAGCCACTGATGGCATACTGAACAAAACACAGCTACAATAGAAACATGACTGGGGAATTGTTATATCTACCGCAAACAGCCGAGTGTCTGCATACTGACGATCAACGGTGTCTGTGTCTTATTGTAAGTGACAGCTCAACACCCATTAAACTGTCATTAAGCAGAGCTGATTTAATTCATTTTCTCTCATTCTTGCAATTATAATTTTGCTTCCACAGGTAATAAAAATGAATAAATGACCTACATTCTTAAAACAACTATGGATTAGTGTTATTTCAAACTCAATTTCGATACTGAAGAATAGACCCCATACTCAAACATTTTTATACCATGGTAATTTTAAAAATCACTAAAAAGATTGTGATTTTCAACATTAAATGGAAATACTTTCTTTTATATTACCATGTGGTCTTATATCTGTGTAATCCCTGTGAATTATTTAGTATCAATACCTGCTCAAATGAGTTTATAGCTTCATACTAGTTTTAGTATCGATTAATATCTCATTTTCAATACTTTTGACAGCCCTGTAATGGATTAAACCAAGACTAAAGCAGACACAGAGATCAAATCTTATGAAAGCTAAACCTGAGCCTAAATGAGGAAACGAAATGTAATTCAATACAACGCTGTACATATTCAACTATTCCTTTTATTAGTTTGAGGGTAAACAGAAATTGATAGGGTACTGGGCAATCTATACAAACAAATGTGTGAAAAAATAAACGGGAAAAAGTAAAGGTACAAAAAGACTTACAGTTAGAGATGTTGGCTCTTTCACAAGTTTTTCTTACACCTGCTGCTTAAGTTGGGTCAGAGGAAGTTGTGGTTATCTTGAGCATTCTCACAGACACTGATGTGAAGCCCCAGTTTGTCTGTAAAAGTGCAGAGAGAGACAACATGAGACACTTATCTAAATGCATTCAAGATTCAATCACATGTAAAAACCCACAGACACATGTGCAAAAGGCCCGCAGAGAAAACTGTTATGAGTGGGTTAAACTGCTCCAGCTCCCACAGTGGGCCTGATCAACACTAAAGGACTCATTGTTTCTACAGAACAAATGCAAATGGAGCTTGGCTAATTCACTCAGACACAAGTTTCTTCATTGTTCTGGT
Organism: Taenioides sp. WSHXM2023; assembly: GCA_029959045.1. NCBI lineage: Eukaryota > Metazoa > Chordata > Actinopteri > Gobiiformes > Gobiidae > Taenioides > Taenioides sp. WSHXM2023. Next base: position 35,211,282 of record CM057088.1, on the reverse strand, counting down.
GTAGGATGCAGACCACTCATGGATCGTCTGCGCGGGAGGAAAAGATGAAGTACAGAAAAGTCAAACCGTTGTTTTTCATATTCTGAGCGGCACATTTGAATAAAACGATAAGCACCTCTCAACTGTCGCAGGTGCTGACAGGTGCAGACAGGTGCAGAACAGGCCACGAGTACGTCCCGCTACGTCATACGTACGACTTGAAGTCACGTGACCAAGGCGGAAGTCAACAAACGGAGCTGCCCCGCAGCAGAATGCAACAACTGGAAGCACTGCTGTTTTCGCGCTTTTTCTACCTTTCTACTCAATGTTTTTCAGCTAAACGCTAGGAATCAAGACACATGTCTCTAACAGATAAACTTTTGGAAGTATTATGAATTGTTACTTTGTTTACATTAGAATTAAAGAGTCATACTTTGTGAAAGTTGAACGCTCAGCCCAACGATGGCAAGTGAACCTCCTCTGTCGAGCGTAAACGTCGTGCTTGTGATGGCTTATGGAAGTCTGGTGAGTCTTTCTGTCAGGGTGTAACATGTTTATGTTCAATGTTAGTTTTTTGAATGGTATTGACCTTGAAATCTTTATCGTAGGTGTTTGTTTTGTTGTTCATCTTCATGAAAAGACAAATAATGAGGTTTGCCATGAAGTCCAGAAGAGGACCTCACGCTCCTGTAGGACACAACGCCCCTAAGGTGATGCCAGAGAGTGTAGCTGATACTGATCAACATTTTTGTTAAACAGGGTGTAAGTTTATGTGTAGGCTATTTAAGTAAAGCAGAGCATAAAGTGATTGATTGTTGATCGTGGTGCTTTAAAATAAAACATCATCATATATTGAGACTTGAGCATATGGTCTGTTTTATGATTTGTCTATTATTTAGGAGCTGAGACAGCTGATAGAAGCCAAACTGCACCAGGTCCAGAGGATTCAGTTTGAGCCCCGTCTGCTCTCCCCAGACGACGACAGGCTCACGTTGGGTAAGAAAAGCACTGCTGTTTTGGTGAGATTAAATTTTACAGATATTATATTGTACATGTTCTGTGTGCACTTGACAGCTTCCTATGACTACAAGTACAGAATGAGAGCACTAGATGCCATCAGAGATACAGGTAGGCAGTGCTCACTCTAAAATGGTTTAAGTCTTCTCATACAGAGGGTAGATTGTTTGACACTTAATGTTGTGTTAGACTTCCCTTTTCGTGAACTGGGTGGAGCCTCGACAGCTGTAACAGGAAAGCGCTTTCGAACATGGCTTCTCCAGCTCCGAACTTCACACTGTCTATTTCAGAACAGCCAAAGCTCTCTCATTGACACAGTATTGGAGGGTTATAATAAAGCCCGCCACGGCTCAGAGGTCACTGCTGATTTAATATTACATTTAATACAAATAGTAATTCATTATTACAGGTTTTTCTTATGTTTTTTAGGCTTTTGGAGAAGCTGAATTTGTAAAATACCAAGAAGCTTTGAATGAATTGGCGTCTCTGTAAGTTCTTTTTAGCTAATACCTGTGTGGAATGTTGAATGTGGTTGAATGTGGAGGAAAACAATGTGTTTTCTGTTTCAGTGTAAAGTCCCACAGCAGCAGCAGCGCCTCTGTGGCTCAGCACCAGAATGCAGTGAAAGATCTGACCAGCAGCACAGAGCCCACCTCACTCACCTCCCCCACCCAGAGCACCTCCCTCATGGCCCAGCGCAAGAGGCCCAGGACCCTTCTGGAGCTTAAGAACTTCAAAGACAACTACAACACACTGGACAGTACACTTTAAGTACCTACGGCCTAACAGAATGTCCTCGTAGTGCCTACAGATGTCACTGCACTGCCTTTGTACTAGGGATGTAACAATAACCGAAATATCGTGATATAGGATCGCTGAAGGTCTTACAATATTATCACGGGCTGCCACACTATATCGAATCACAAAGCTCCTTTGCTTAAATGCTTTGTTTTGTTTAGCAGCTACACAGACCATGATCCTTTGCTCTGTTTCAGTGCAGATAGCATGAAGAAATAACTGTTATTTCTCTGGATTATGGCAGTAATGATTCGTTTCAAGTCTTTTGAAGACATTTAAAAAGGAAGAAGTAGCATTTCATGAAAATCAGTTGACGTCTCCATATTATTGCAATAGATATTGTACCATGAGATTTGGATATCATTACATCCCTACTTCATAGCTGCACAGAAAGACTGGTTTACAGCCGATCTACATATCAGAGCACTCACACAATACTTAACATATTTGCTTTAACTGTTACTGCACGGCTGTGTCCTCAAAAAAGCCATTGCACTTAAGAGTTGTTTGACCAAAATGTATTTAGCATCAGACAATCAGTATTTATTTCACAGTATGAAGCTATGCAGCATTGTTACACTAACTTGGCGCGTCCATTATTTGCATTTGTGCCATGACCTACAACAGTAAACTGTTCACTTCACTGAGTACAATGCCAGCATTATGTCTAATGTCTTGTCTCTTATGTTTACACACTGTGCCTGTATTTGTTTGGCCTTAATCTTTGTTTTATAAAAGCCATACTTGAAAAGACAAAACTATACTGATTTACTCACTCCAGTATTGTCATGTTACTGTCAATAGAACAATATAATGGACTTTATTAAGGAAAAATAGAGCCAACTTGTTTATGCCTTACAATTTGCTGCTTCAGTAAAATTGTAAAAAAAAAAACAAAAAAACTTTTTCTTGTATTTGTCGTGTGAATGGTTTCCAGCAGATGGCGCCCTTGTACTTAAGTTTCGTGACAATTTATAACATTGCGATAGAGTTGTTAAAACTCAGATACTAATCGATACTAAAACTAGTATAGAAACTAGATACTAATTTGAACAAGTATCCATACTAAAAAAAATCATGTTTACAGGTCAGAAATTAACCTTTCCTGGATAACTTTAGAAAGATCTTGAAAATGATGATTATGTTGAAAAGACATTCTATTGTCTACAGAAAGTTTTTTTTTATTTGCATTGTGCTATCAGAATCAGTATTGAGTATCGAGTCTATTCCTTAGCTTCGAAATTGACTTTGAAATTCTCTTATCATGACAACATTACACAGCAATACAATAGCTTAAAAACTTTTATTAGAAGCGTCAAACACAAATCCAACTTGAATATACTTCATATAAAATCTCACATCAAACAGTATGACAAGAGTTTAAAGTTAATAAATAAGTACAAAGAAAGAGAGAGTTAGACATTACAGTTACAACTCTCAACAAAGAATAATATTTACACACTTAGTAGTTACTTACAGAGAACTGAAATGTTTTACGAGAAGGAAAAATCTACTCACATTAACATTTACCAATGTTAGAAGATGCCATAATGCCATTGAGATTCAAAACTATTGAAACATTAAAACTCCACTTGTTAGAAACATCCCTATACATTCTACACAGCTCATGTACATTACAAAGTGTATTCACCTTAAAAGGGAACAGTCATAGGTTAGTTAATATGATTCAATCTGATACCATCAACAGCTTTAACATGGTGCTACTGTGAGTGCCATGTTTGGGTTTCTGCTTGGCACTTGTCATTTTGCACTTTGCACATCAACTCAGACACAACAGTGACACTCGTAGGTTAAAGGTCTTCATACATGGCAAGATAAAGTGTACAATGAAGAGCTTTCAATGCACACAAGCTGAGTCACTACATCTATCTATGTCAAAGTTTAAAATTAACTTAAAGGTGGTTGCGTTCACGACATGCACTGAAGTTAAAGTCATAATTTCAAATGGAGGGCAGGGGCTTCTATTGCTATGGACAATTTCCGTTTTCAAAAAAATATCCCAAATCATTCTTGTTAGTTTTGTTTCTTTTTTTGTTAGGATTGGGTCCATAAGCTCACCATATTCAGTCAAATGAAATCATTTGTGTGATTATGTTTAAATAATGTCACCACATTTTATTACTAGTGACATTTTTACTGAAAGAAAAGACATAGAATTTGGAATTATCAGTTTTTGTTTCATGTGGATAGTCCCAGTAATTACAGAACTACTGACCATGAACCTGGTCAAAATAGCAATGATCTGTAATTTGGTTAAAGTATGAGTATTCTTTCCTGCCCTCCACCTCAGTATACAATATTGTGATGCCAGGTGAACCCAGCAGAGTCTGTATGTGGTGTGGAGGGAGTCGACAGAGCTGCAGAGAGATCACCACAAGCTCTGATCCAAAATATTCACAGACTGAGGATAAAGAAGTTAGTAGTTTGTAGTTTATAATCTGTTTCTGACTTCATAATTCACTTCATGACTTGATTTCGATGACTTTGATGAACGGGAGTGGTTTGTTGGATGAGGTTGTTGGCTTAATTGGTTTGCTGTAAAGAAGAAAAAAAAATCTAAAATTAGTTAAGGTAATAAATTACAAAAATTGCATTCAAAATTACAATTCTGTTCTGAATGTCATTTTGACTCTGCAATCTTTTAAGACCCAAATAACAAATCAGTACTAATAAATGATATCTATGCATACATTTGTTATCATTTCTTCTTAAGATAAACATGCAATTTTATGATTTTCTTTCTTGATCAATCGGCCCAACAATTAGCCATGTTTACACAACAACACAGTTAAACCATTATGTTTTATGGCTGTGTACATGCCTTGTTTGAAATCGGTGTGGCTCGCTGTTATTTACCTGTAGACAATCTGTGGGTTACGCTCTGCCGACAGGTAGGAAGTCGACCTCTGACCTCCCAGAAAATAGTCCACCTGATCATGCATCTCTCGGTTCTGCACAAAAACAAGGCAAGAGTCAGATCACATGCACAAAGTGAGTGATGGGCAAATTATTGATCTGAACCTATGAATAACAGAGGAATTTCAATGTGTTTTAACATTAAAGGAGCACTCAGTAACTTTTCTAAAGCAGCCACTTGACTGTCTCCATTAAGATGTTTTTGCTTAGCCGGGAATGTTCCATAGGATGGTATTAAACATGTCTAGCTTCACGGAGAGAAATATGTTTAATTCCCCAGGTCAAGTTACAGGTCATATTTTTAGCAATAAAAAAAACATGTTTGTGAATAAATGCAAGTTAGATAAGTTTAATGTCGTATATTGGAATGCAATAACATCTACAGGGAGACTATCAACATAACACACCAACACACTGGTCTCAATACTATATCCCAAAAATGATCCTAGTATTATGGTATCGACTATCACCCTTCAAATAAATATAGATAATCAATATATGGGTTATGATGGAAACCGAAATACTCACTTCAGCCTCCAGAAATGCAACCTTCTCCTCCAGCTCTTTGATGACACGGTCCCGTTCCTGGATCACCATGCGTGAGTTCTGGAGCTGTAGACAAACACAGAGTCAGACATAAGCTCTGCACAAATACCCACACTGAGATATTACACAAACACAGAGCGGTCACATATATAGATATAGAGCATATATACACATACATGGGTGTGTTTGTGTTTGGGGACTGTCACATGGAGGTCTCACCTGTTCAATCATGTGTCTGACTTTCCTCTGCTGGCTCTTCAACATGTCGTCCAGATGGTGGATCTTTTCCTTCAGAATTGCCACCTCCTTCTCCAACTGCTCAGCCCTAAATGTACACACCATTTTAGCAGCAGAGAAGAGTGTTTAATATAGAGAAGGCTATGGTGGCCTATCAAAGACAATTTAGGTTTTTTTCCACATAATTTAAGGAATATACTTACACGGTTTTATTCTATTTAATTATAAATACTTGTCTAAATGGATGTCTCATTTCAATACTTTTTATTATCAATTATCAATTTTTGACACACATTTTATATATTGTAAAATTTTAATTGCTGCCAGTAGAATAAGGACTTGGTGAGTTAAAGATTCAGGATTACTCAAACATGGTGAATGAAACTAAACGCCATTCAACATTTCACACATGGTTAATAAGACAAAACTACAATCAGCTTAAGGATATAAAAACAATATTAAGTGAGAGACTGCTTAAAAACTAGTCTGAATAGAAACAATTTAACCTTTAAAATGTATTACATAAGGTCACTAATGCCACCATAGCCTTTACTCTACACCCCAAGCGCTTGAATGGGTTGAATTGTTATTGTGAGCTGACCTTTGCACGTCTTTATGGCCCCCCTCTCTTATCTGGCGTAACTCAAGCAGTTCTTCCTCTTTGCTGCGAATGGCCTCCCTCAAGGTGGCGCTCTCCTGCTCCATTCCTCCCAGAAGCCTTTGCAGTTCATCAATTCGTTTGTCTTTTTCCTCACTGGCCTCCTCTGAGCTCTTTAACTTCTCCTCCTGATGACTTAAACGCTCTTTCAGCTGGTTACCTTCAGCCTGGGGGAAAAAAACAATTATAATTTGGTTCAGTTTAGCTTAAGGGAGTTGAAGGCCTAAATTATTAATTATAATTTGCATTCCTGAATGGTAATACAATCGCAACTGAACCCGCGATGCTGTTAACTGTCAAATATTGAAGACATATAATATCCAATAGAGCAGTGTTTGTCAAACTGTGGTACTCCACAATTCTTATGTTTGTTTAATTTAAGTCAGTTTGGTTCTATTTTTTTGCCTTTGGTTTTCTCAAAGTAGAAGTACTCAAGTCATACTGCAGTCCTATTTTAAAACTAGTTTAGATCTGGTTTAGATCTGATATAGTCTTGTTTTAGATCTGGTTTAGATCTGGTGGTACCTGGAAAGCCAAACATTTTCATAGGTGTACCTAGATATGAAAAGTTTGAGAGCTGAATTTTGTGTTTATTGCTGGATTTAGTCATAGGATCTGGCAACTAAATTCAAAATATAATAAACTTTAACTTGATGTAAATGCTTTTGAAACTTTGAATATTCCAGCATCACAGTTATTAGCAGCATAATCAATTACACCTACAGATACAGCAGGGTCTGGAGAGTGGAATTATACAAAAATTGGGCAAAAATGACTTGAGCAGTTTTTCTATGAGCCCAGCGATACAACGTTTAAGTGCATTTTACCTGTAGCCTCTCTTTTTCCTCTTGGTGCTTCTTCTCTGCCTCCTGGAGTTGTGCATAAAGGCGTTTGCTCACTTCTCTCAGTTTGGCCCTCTCAGCTTCATCTTCCATTTCCTAATAAGACAAATCACAGTGATACTTTGTGACTTACATAATCATTAAAAAATTGTTTCATGGAGAGTCCTTTGGGTTTGTCCCAGCACAACAGGCGTGTCCATGTGCGTCAGAGCAGTTGGACCAAAACCAGTGGATACAGCAATAGAACAACACTGATTAATATGACTCATGTTAAAAACTATAATTAGTGCCAAACAGCCAGACCATGCAGTGTACAGTCATGTCTGTTTTGATACTGAAATGTAAATCGTAGTAGCTGCTGAAAGTGGGTGGGTCTCAGGCACCAACAAAACCATTACAGATACATGGCGGCGCTGGAATGTGATGAACAATGGGTCCTGAACCTAATAAAGCACACCACAAAGAGAACAGATTGTGCAGCGACAGCTCTTCGTGCACATTCTGGGACACCCTCGGGCGCCAGGAGCACTTGTTTTGTTCACATACTTGATAAGCTGACTCCAGGTTGTAAACTTAACACCTGGCTTAATACAAGTGAAAAGGAATGCTTTATAGAACACATTGTTTAGAACAAATGTGACTACTGTTGACATGGATTCAGAACTGATACACTTATGTAAGGGTGTGTTTGCAATTACACACAGACCTCATCAAAATTTGGGCCTAATTAACCAAACCAAGACTAGAACAACATAAAAGCAAATCCTCATCAGAACTAAACGTGGGCTCGAACCATGTGAAAGCACCCTAAGTTGGATATACTGTAGCTAAGGCTATATTCACACACTACATCAAAGCTGAGACTAAACCCAGAACACTGACGAGACCTCAACTAAACCAGGACAAGAACAGGACCAACCCAAGTCCACATGAGGACAAAACTAGGATCAAACCAGGATTTTAAAGTCTTAAAGAAGTGCTTACCTGTGCAACATTTTTAGTGTCTTCCTTGGGTGCAGGTGAGGTGTTCTTTTTGAAAGGAGTCCTCCATCCGTTTGTCTGGACACAAGAAAAGGGGGAAACAGGTGAATAAAGAGAAATATTTAATTCTGATTTAATTTTGCTTTTGTTTAATTTTTTAAACTCGTCAGTAAATAACTATCTCAAATCTAGGCCTATTCTATGTCTGTCAGTATCAGATTTTACAATGAAATTTAAGTCCCACATGTTCAAAAGTATAGACTTACTAGCCCTACCCTTTAAGCAGGATAGGATAAATGCAGGAAATTCCATGCAGAGTACAGGATGTTAAAGTTAACAATAGCAAAATGACAACAAAGGTACATCAGGACAAAATAGCCTTACCTTGTTTTTGGCTGCCATCTGCTCCCTTAGTGTCTTCAAACTGTATCGTACCTGTTTGGTAAACAAAGAGTTACAAATTGATCTTTTCTCCTTATAATAATAAAATAAACTGTTATTTTGTCTTATAATATGTCAGACAATGCTCAGGTAGAAAGTAGATCACTTGTTACCCAATTGTCTGAAATATAAGAACTAAACAACAGCAAGAGTTAGAAATGGTCCAGTCATGATAGCAGAAGGGTCTATCACTGAGAAATGAACGTGCAACCCAAACTTATAAGAGCTGTGAAAATAAGGGCGGAGGCGCAGGGAGAGGAGAGCCCAAAATGATTTACATGATGCAAAAACAGCATCTGTAGCTCTGAGGTAAGACCCCGAGAATGCTCATGTCCAAACTGACCTCCTGAATCTGAGAGACTTCATCAGACAACATCTTCAGGCTCTGCTGTTGCTTCTGTTGCTCCTGACGACGAGCTTCAAGATAAACCTGGAATAGAACAAGGAAAAGTTTAAAGTAATCTCTTTTAAAACTGCACTATGTAACTTTTCATGGAGATTTTATTGCTCTGCCTGGAATGTTCCGCAGTGGTATTTTACATTAGTTGTTTTTCCACAGATCTGCCCTGTAACTTGGCCTGCTAGAGCCACGGTGATAGAGATAGACAAGTATGCACATTCCAGACAAAACTATAACGTCTTCATGGAGACATTCAGTGAAATACAAACTCATGTAACTAGATCTAATGATGAAAAAAAGCTTTAATCTTCAACACCATTGTTCTTCTCACCTTGATGACTTCCACCTGCTCCTCTTTGGACTTGGACGGTTCAGGGGGCAAAGTCCGGTCACTCGGAGGCTGCACCAACGCAAAAGCCCGTCCGACAGGCTGCAGAGTAAACAGAAGAGGTATTTTAGATAGAAATCAGCAAACAATAAGTGAAAGGTAGAGATACCACAAAGCTAACACTGCCACAGAAAAAAAAGACTTCCTCTGCCCCTTTATCCTGAGACATACGACAAACTGCTATGAGATGATCATCAGTGCTTCTCAAATAAGGTGAACTTAATAGCTGCACCAGTTAGGGCAGCAAGATGAATCACTATTAAATCAAGTTTGTAGTGTGAAAAGTTGAAATCACAAAGGCTTTAATGCAGTTATTTGTCTTATATTGTTCTCTGCATATGCTGGGCCTTATTATGTATGTATTATGCCGACCACGGAGTTTAGACTTGTACAAACATATTCTGAAATGGGTGTGATTCTGTCTTAGTTTTCTGCCCATACTGTATCTGTAGTTAGTCAAAGTTTAGTTTTTTTTTTACTACTACTATAATCACCAAAGGACAATCCTAGTTTGTGAATTTTGTTGATTGACAATGGCAATAAAGCCTGATTCTGATTAAATGTTTCTGGATGTATTTAAAACATGCTCGGTGAAATAAATAATAATTCTTGAAACATATTTTGCATATCAAATAGCAACTGCAATACTTGTCAATACCTATTATATTGTTTTTTTTCCAAATTATATCACTAAACATCTGGTGCCTCTTTCGTAAGAAGTGGACAGACCCAGAGCAGAGATCCAGGGGGCGGGCTGAGCGGTTATGTAACCGCACTGTCCTGGTGGTCCTTTTTTGGTGCTGTGATTGGACAGAACAATGGTTGCCTTGAGACACACTTTGATGCAGAGGGTAAACAGAAACTAAAAGCTGTGCGGTGCCTTACTTGGGTAAAAGAATTAGCCATGCAGGAATGTGGTTGCTTTAGTGGTTTCTTCACTATCACAGCATTACTTATTAGGCAATTTCAAGTTAATCCACACACACATTTTTTTTGTTCATGGTTATTGCAAATCTTGAATGGGATTAAAACTGTGCAAGAATGAATACGGTTACTTTGACTATGTTTTGACTACAACCTCTATTACCATAACTACTTACAAGTATTTTAGTACTTTTTCTACTCTACTACTACTACTACTACTACTACTACTACTACTACTACTACTACTGATATTGAGGACAATGGCTTTTGTTAAATACAAAATATTCAAATGCAGAACCTACAGTACATACAGCATGCAACAATCACAATACATTGGCATTTACTAAGCTGCCATGATATGACAACTTATGTAGTATTTCATGCACATTATACAATGATATTACTCATTTTTCACACAGTAGTACTTATTTCAGTTTTATTTACAATCTTGCACCTATAGAAGCCACCAGAACCTACAACAATCATCACAACATTGATGCAACCCACTGACCACTTATTTATGTATTGTTGAGTTACTGGAAGTCCTTACCTTGTCCCGCTGGTATTCTCCTGCCTGACTTTGGTCGTGTAGAGTGAGCCTCAGTCTTCGGCAGCGATCCTATAAGAGTGAAAGAAAGCGTAAGAATGAAAATAAACCCACAAAGAGACCGTTATGTGATGGAGGGTCTGGGTTATTTCTGAGGAGGAGAGATTGAGTCATGGAGTCGAGTAGTTTCCTTTTTTCACTACAACACACACACACACACACACACACGCACACACACACGCACATAAATAGTTTGGATGAAATGTGTGCTGGAGCGGACGTCACTGGGACATAGGCGGAAACTCTCCAGCCAATTTAGAAGAGTCTGGATTTCTGGGAAACAAAATTGAAACAAGATGGGGGAATACCACAGTGATAAAAGTTTAGATAAGACCCCATAAGAAAACATATATAACAATGCAACAGCAATGGGTGGACAAGTAAAAGTACAGTTATTCAAGTACTGTAGTAGTGACTCGGATAAGTACTTCATTTAGAATCAGAAAAAAATGACAAATTCTGCTATTTTGTAAGATTGCGAACTACATAATAAATGAAATCATATTTGAAGGTGTAACAAATATTCAAATCATTGCCAAATAGACATTGTCACAGGGTAGAATGAGTACTGATACTTCTAAAAATATAAAAAATATAATAATCACATACATAAAAAGGTTAATAGGTTTATAGGTAAAATGTTAAGTAAGAAAGTGGTCTAAAAACTATTCTGCTAAGTAAAATATCTTTGTAAAGTTAAGTAAATGTGACTGAATAATTGTAACTTATGTCTACCAACTACCCACCTATGCATAGTTGAAAGTACAGGGCAATTTGCAGAGCCCACATCACACTGCCCCAAACCGTTTGCGTCAGAGGTGAAGGAGTCGATATAACAGGAAAAGTCTGGACTGGGAGTACATATCTTTGGAGCTGGGATGCCTCTATAGTACATGTAGTACATGTAGGGAGTAGTGCTGGAACATTATGTAACATCATATCTAGTTCTGTTTATTTTTCCAACAGCATCCCTAGTGTCCTCCATATCTGACCAGCCAGGCAAACATACATTACAGACCGAGTTATAAGTGATGTATTATACAGGCCTCGTTTGTTTAAAGGTAATGTTCAGTGTGCAGGAAATTTGCCAAAGAATTTCAATGACTTTCCAAGTTTGGCATATGTCGTGAGTTGGTTGAATAAATTCAGTCATCCACTGTAGCAAGTCTATAACTCAGTGTCAATAGGCAGGAGGCGGAGTTAAAGGTGCATTATGTAACTTTTCCGGTGGAGGATATGCCACCTGTCTGTCTCCATGGAGATGTTTTTGCGTAGCCTTGAGAGTTCAGTATGGCATTAAACATATCAGTCTCTACAGAGAAAAGCAAGTGATGCCACCAGTCAAAGATCAGATCTATGGAGAGGCTAAAACAGATGTAAACAGGAGATTATGGTGAGATTAGACGATGACACAGGCAGAAATATGAAGTAATGTGTTTTTAACAAGCCTAAAATATCAATATAGTCAGTTTTATATAATGTAGAACCTCTAAACTAAAAAAAGCAGATTATATGAGGTGAGGTAGCAAACTTGTGGCAAACATTAATTCCAAAAAATGTTGATTCTCTTATTACGTAGGCTATAGAGATGGATGCATTTCAGTCGTATGTTTATCATGGGTGGAGTCTGAAATAATTACTTTGGTTGGAACTTTTGAGTACAGCGTGTGGACAGTTGCTGTCTAACTAATAAATGTTTATGGTACCACAATATAAGTTCATTTGGTTTCAGCCAGTTGTGTAAAACAGGCAGGCGTGGTTATCAAAGTATTTATTTTACATCTGACCCAATGCTTTTGTAGTGTCAGGAAGTGCACAAACATTGAAAAAAGAGATTAGGAGGTCACTGGAAATCGCACATTGTAGTTGGGGTCTTATTATAATAAACAGAGGTGAGTCTGTTGAAGGTCTCGCTCAGTATTCCTATCAGATTACCAACACCTGAAAGGGCTGTAATAGTCAGGAACCCGGGAGAACAGAAGCAGGCTTGTTACAAAGGAATTTATCATTATACAACTCCACAAAGGCTAATCCGTGGTCTTTAGCCCGTCCAGACAAATATACAGTTTAAATCACCTTTAGAGATGATCTTTTACAGAAAATTGTGAGATAAAAATATTTGAATTCAGCCCTTCATGTTTATCTGAGTTATATGCACTAGTTTAGATTATGTGATATTTGTGATACTTGTCAACATGTAATTTTATCACCTGATTGTGCGGCAAAACACTACTTATGCATAACGTTCTCTTCTAAATTTATTCTAGATTTCTTCTTTCTATTTTTTTCACTTATAACAAAATAAAATTCTATAATAGCTTCGGTATCAACCGAGGCATAACTTAGATCTGCCAGCTCAGGGGTCTTCTGCTCAGGAGGCCATTTTCGGCTCTCATTTCCAGGTTTGAAAACGTTAAATGATTAGAATCTTGTGACCTAACCATAGCCTCACTAATCAGGATTATTATTGTGATGTAATGTATGTTTTATTATGTAATATTCATTATTTGCAGACTGTAATGCAAACCTGTCCTGGGCCATACAGCACAAAGGAGCTATGGGATGTGCTTACAGGGGTGACGCTCGTACGCACTTAGACAGGGACCAAAAACACAATCAGTCGCTACACACAACAGAGAGAAACCTGAGCCAACACAAACAGAGACAGAGACACAACCACAATAGGTATAATGAGGAAACTGGTGCTAAAGTGCACATGGTGTGCAAAAGATAAATTAGAGACTGTGCTGAATGTTTTTCTCTGTGTGTCTAATAAAGTCTATAGGAAGAATAGTTAAAAACATAAGTGGGGTGGCTTTCTGATAGAACAGTCTTGTTACTTCTACAACCACAACTTCAGCTAGTTGCTATCAATATAACCAATAATATATAAGATAAAAAGTAGTAAAGTAAAATATGCATTAACAAATATAATTCCTATCACAGTTTTGTCTCCCAATAAGTAGCACATATTCATAGCAGTACACAGTGATCTTCTCGACTACAGGAATTTTATTTGTTTTTTAAGTGAAACCTTGTGTAAAACTGACCCAAAAACGTCTGACCAAGAGCTACTGCAGGAGTTGATACAGGGCAGATACGACCCATTAGTTCAGAAAAGCAACCTCCAAATTCCTTTGAAGGTATGTGGTGTACTTAAATCTCTCCTCCTCTTCCTCCCTCACTCTCTCTCTCCCTCTCAGACCTGGAGCACAGACGCTGCCCCGTTGCACCTGCCTTTGGTCCAACAATCCCCAGAATAAAGCTTTAGTCGACAGGTGCAAGATGTTGGAAACTAAATCACAGAAACCCACACTGGCAGAAGGTTTCAGTAATACCAGAGAGTACACTAAATCCAATGCAGACATAGACTTGTTTATGTACCTTTTTTGCACCATATGGAATGCACACGCAGGAATCATAACCTAACAAATACTGTAGAGTCAGTGTTCATTTACAAAGTACATTCAAAGGAGTGCCACATAGTTTTGAAGTATTACGTACATAACTTATACAATGCAGAGTCAGCTTTTGTCAAGTTTAAGTCCTTCTTTGGCATAGTTCTTGTTTAGTTCTTGTAGTTTAGTCCTGTTTTAGACCTGGTCCTGGTTTAGTTCCAGTTTAGTCCTGACTGAGTCCATTTTAGACTTGATTGTCTGGTTTAGACCCCTTTTAGACTTGAGTAAGAGCTAGTTTATTTCTGGTTTAGATCTGCTTTGAACCTTATTTAATGCTGGTTTAGACCTGGTTTAGAACTGGTTTAGTTGGTAAATATGTTCTTTACATACTACATACAAACATCCTTATTGGAAAGTTGGGAAGTACTTATTACCTTTACACACATAATAATTTGAAATGCATTTAAAACACAACCCATCATTATTATTTCAAAACAAACCAGCTTTAACTGCACGGGATCACAACAAGCTGTTTTTCAATTATTATATTACATTGGTATTCAGATGGAGCTGTGGGAACTACTAGTCTGTTGTGTTTACACATAATGCAGGTGGCTTTGACTATTTAACAATTAACATTCCAATTCAAACCAGTTCTAACTCCCATCTGAGTTATTTTCATTGGGTTCTATATAAAACAATGTGAAGCATGTTGCATCGTCACGTCCCGAGCCACAGTATTGGCCATGGTGACAAATAGCCTCATCTGAATTTTGGTGTGAGTTTGTCTAAACAAACCAGGCAGTAGGCAAAGGGCGTGCACTGGATGATGATTTTGCTATGAGGAAGACTCGTGAAATAAGTAGTAATACAGTAGTCGTATAGTAGTAGAAGTAATATGTTATTGTCCACAGATTTTGCCGACCTCTATGTTAATATACCAAAATATAAATAATTTATTTAAACGTGCATTTATGGTGGGGTTGCAGATCTGATTGTCTCCACAGAGAAGTTATTGGTTGAAATGTTCCACAGCATGGCATTAAACTTATTTATCTTGCATGTATTAAATTACTGAACTTGCCCTGGTAGAGTCACCTACTTGCATCCATGGAGATCAGTGGGTTTACTGCCATATTGTGGAACATTCCTGACAAAGTAGTTGCATCTCTATAGGAGAAGCAAGTAGTGTATCCTTCACCTGAAAAGTTACATAGTGCTCCTTTAATATCATGTTTAAGACGCCAAAATTAATTAACACAAAACTCTAATTCTGAGAAGTACAACTTGTTCTTCCCTCATGCTAAACCACCTCTTTTTCAACTGTTTTATGTCATTTTGTTTGTTTTTTCCACTTCTATTCATAGGGTCTAAAGTCACTGACCATAACTGCATAAACACAACAGTGACAAATGCCTCCGTCTGACTTTTTGGCTTGAGTTTCCCAGTCTCAACAAACCAGGGAAGATTTAAACCCAGGTGTGAAGCGTGCATGTTCCCGTCAGAGAAAGTTTTACCATAGACAGTGACGCAGTCGTTTTAATCACTTACACTGCACATTTTCCTTGAATGATGTTACTGTCTATATCACTCATTGGATTTTACTAGACAATTTGACGTAGAAAAACAGATGGTTCTAAGTAACAAGCACAGTGAGTCGTATGTATTTAAATGCCGTTTTGTTGGCCTATTCCCAGCAACTGATGTCACCCCAACCACACTGACTGATGGTGACTGGAGAGAGGAGAATGTCTGAAGTCACGCAATAATGAGAAATCCAAGGGCTGCAAGCAAAACTGCAACAGAATCTTTGTCACTAAGTTATAAAAAAATGTGGCTCATTTTACTAATGCGATGACACAAGCTCATGGAAAAAAAAAATATATATTTTGGTCTAAGAATCAGGATGTGGTATTTGTGGTACTAATGCAACTAATCATCATTTAAAAAGTAAATTAGTAAGTGACATTTTTCTAACTAACTGATAAAAATATAATATATACTTCTATGTTGCCTAAGAATGTTTGAATAAAAATGACTAATGAATTAAATGTGATTTGTTTAGGTTTAGACCTGGTTTAGGTCTGGTTTAGTCCTGGATTAGTACTAGTTTATTTTAGCTGGTGAAGACCCTAAACCAGATTGCACTGTTATAGAGAGGATTTTTATAAATGCCTAGAATTTCCATAAAAATCTGAATTTTTATTTTATAATTGTATATATTTGTCATAACATCTCTTTTACAGCGCCTCCTTTTAGAGTCTGTGTATTGTCCAGATAAGCAGTTGTTGATTATTGAGTTAAGTGATTAGAAAGGTATTTATTTATTTATTTATTTATTCATTTATTTATTTATTTATTTATTTATTTATTCATGTATTTATTTATTTATTTATTTATTTCGAGGACAGTGCAAAGATGTTAAAGTCCAATTCATCCATTTAGTTGCTGCAGCCCTGTTTTCTACGGTAGAATTTTCCATATTTGAATATTGCACGTTTCAAAAGGTCTGGAACCTCTCCCCTAAAACAGATATCGCATATGTAAATAAAAGGGGCAGAGTCTTATTTGCCTATTGTAGTCAATCACACTTCCAAAAGACATACTTGTTTCTCATATGAGTGTTGCGTGCAATGGTCTGACATGAGACTATGACGTGTAGAGCAAATATCAGGAGATTCTTTATGGCTTTGTGACACATTTCTAAGATATATTTTCCAGTATAATCAGCGCATATCAGCTCCAACTGTGACGCTTTGGCAGTTACAAAGTGTATTTTATGTCTGGAGTCAAGTGTGAGTTTACGTTTGAATAGAGCTGTGCAGGTAACTGTGGTGATAAGAGGAAAGTGTCATGTTTCTTCATAACCTCATAAAGTGCAGGTTAACTATTTGCTTATATTGAACAAAGATAATGGTTAAACTACAGGTGAACGTGCACAGAGCAATATCCATCTGAAAAGAGGTTAATAGCTTTATTTTGGATTTTTGATCATTGTAGCTTAGTAACAATAAATGCATGTTTCAGTTTTACGATTTTTATCATTTTAACTTATATCCTTTATTCACTTTCATTCAGTAGACGGATTCCAGCAACCAGGTCCAGATTTAAAGGAACACTATGTAACTTTTCTGAGTATCTGCCACATGTTTGTCTCCATGGAGTTTTTAAACTTATCTACTCCAGTCCAGTCCAGCTTTATGACTTAGCTCTCATTCCAGGCAAAGTAATAACATATCCATGGAGACGAGCAGGTTGCAGACCCCCTACACCTGAAAAGTTACATAGTGCACCTTTAAAATTATTTTCATTTCAAAATACCTCCGTAAACGTAAGCAAAATCATGCTGCAGTATTTAAATTTGAACTTTGCTTAATAACGCTAATACGCTTAAACTCCGCTGCGTTACATTTCAGTAGGAAGTCTGTATTCATTTTGATCTGGTTTACAAAATGTTGATATTTCTCCTTCTAAATGGCCTCTTACAATTACCGAGACAATTATAATCAGGATTAAGGTAAAATCCATTAATCTTGACATGGTGCTGTTCATTGCACTGTAAGAGTTTGGATGTGTCACAGTGCAGAACATAACAAGACCCAAGCACCTGCGACAGCCACAGATGTTCTCCACTAGAATCCATCTGAGCTAATGCCTTAAAAACATAATAGTAACACTCAGAGCGCAGGGGGACATGCTGGGTGAAGGGGTGCCACTCCAAATGCCACCTGTTGTAGGATTTAATATTAAAGATCTATAAAAGCAAGGTGAGCAATGAGTTGGATGCTGATAAAAGAATGAGAAACGCGATACAAAAATAAAATTGGCTAAAATTTACAGTATAGATACACATTTTGCCTTTATCAGTGTCCCAAAATGACTAACAAACAACAATATATATTAGTCTATAAGAATTAGACCACACATGAGCTGCAACTTGAAGCATCCAAGCTTCAGATAAAAAAAATCAGACAAATTGACTTCAACCTCAAATTTCAAAGTAGGTTAGACATTCTTACAGTTTTCCTTCAAGATAATAATTTAAGTATAGGCCAGTTTGTTTATATAATTCTAACTGAGTTTCATTCCATTCATTACAATCGTATTACACTAGTTCATAATGGAGCATGGGGCTGAAACACACCTAAGGTACATAACACACTGATGATAGCACGTAGAATACAATAAAACAGAAACACATCTAACTATCATTTTTAAAAGCCTCGGGAGGAAACATCTAAAAGGACAAACTTACCGCATACTCCTGATTCCGGATGTCCTCAAAGGTACACAAACTCCTGGCCACTCCGTTCATCATGTTTGAAAGTTATAAATAAGCAAATTAACAAATGAACAAATAAATAAATAAATAAACTTCACGAACTGCTTAGACGCTCAGCTTGTCCAGGATGTGCGAGCCTTTACGCACGCACGGCCGCCGCTTTGTGATTCCTCTGCGCGCTCCGCTCTGGACCGTGGATCTATGAACTCACTTTTTCATTACGTCAACGCGCAAACACGCCTACCCAGCCCCGACAAAAGGCCTAATAGGGAACAGAACAGGGGAAACTTGTACAAAGGAGACAATGGCAGCAGTAAAAGGAGCGCAGGAGGATAATCACACGTAGAAATGATTAGGAAGATGTTAAATTTAGAGATGCGGCCCGTAATGGTTTTGGAGGTGTGAAAAGTGTACAGAGGTCTATGATCATTGCATAACACGAATTTGATCATAGTTAGATCAATTTACCTTTAAATTATTTATGGAGAAGTCTGGCTCCTGACTGCAACAGCGTATCGACTATCTCCGCGTACAAAGAAGGATTTAAATTGATTTTTGTGAGTAAAATGTATGGGTTGCCTATCTGAGAGCTGTCTGAAGAAATATTTAATTACAGTTAAATTAACCTGAGTTTAGAATTGCCCAATTTGCTTTGAGTTTTGACCAGAGAAGTACGATTTTTCTTTGGATTCATATGAATAATTGACATTTCAACTTAATGAGTCATTTAATGGAAAGCTCATGACATTAAACCAATAAAATACAACTGTAACTTGATTATTGTAAACCAGTTCTATTCTAAAACCACACAAAACAAATATTTACATTTTTCAACTAGGCTAACATTGGAAAAGTGTGAGGATATGAAATTTTGTATCATCCAAGAACAACTTAATTCTGTTACTGTTCTTCCCATAAAGAAGACATTTCCAGGTAAAGGAAAACTGAATATCTTGTTTGGACTCTTTATTCTTATACTGTATCTATTGTACTTTGACAGTCTTACTGTTTGTGCAAAATACTGAGTTAGCAGAAATGTTGGACAGCGTGTTCCCTCAGAGGCACCGCCTGAACCACACTGCACACCGCTCTAATTGGATAAGACTTAGTTGGCATTAATGGCAGTACCAGCCAAACTCCAAGGGACAAACAAGAGCTCACATTACACAAATCTCAATCTGCTGACAGGGCAGTACAAGCTTCAACCAGGAACAAAATTAGGGCTAAACAAGGACTTAACCAGGGCTACAACTGTTCTAAACCAGGACTAAACTAAAGAGTGAAAGAGTGAAAAGTTTAGCAAAGTTGTGGTTATTCTCTGTTATAGCCTTTATGTTTTGTTATGAACACCTTTTGGACCCAGATAGCAGGTTTACTAGTTTTGGATGTGCATGGCTTCCTTCCTCACTAAATTATAGAGCTAAAGCAGGATTAAACACTATTACATGATTAATGAACTCTTCACAAGGATCATACAAGGAAAATGTAGACTAAATCCAGGCTAAACAATTACTAATACAATATCAAATCAGAACTAAACCGGATTTAAACAAAACCAAAGCAGGTGTCAAAGAAGAGCTGAATTAAGACTTAAGTAAACTAGCACTAAACTAAAAACAACCCCGGACTAAACCAGAACTAAACCAAATCAAAACCACAGCAGGACTGCGAACTAAACCAGATCTAAACCAGGACTAAACCAAATCAAAATGACAGCAGGATTAAGAACTAAACCAGATCTAAACCAGGACTAAACCAAATCAAAACCAAGCAGGCCTAAAACGGGTCTCAATCTGCATGGAAGCCTAACTCAGAGCTAAATTAGCACTAAAGTCTAAACCAGGTTAACACAAGTCTAAAGCAGGACTGAAATGGGTATCATCATGTTCTCCTAAATGTAATGTTATCATCGTTGTATCCTTAAGGTTTTCCCAGCTGGAGCTGGCCTCTCCCTTTGTGAAACTGATCTCTTATTTTGGGTGCACAAAGGTACACAAACTTAATCCTTATTGCAGCTTCCCATAACGTAAAACCCGAATATGTGTTTACAGCACAGAGCTCAGACCAGACGTCCTGATCCACAGATTAGAGGGTTTCAGGAGTTAGACTGTGACTCAGAAAGCTGCTATTCACAACAGCGATGAAATAGCTATAAAACAGAACAAAAAGAGTGTTCAGAATAGGGCTGTTACTGGGTTTTGAATGACATCACAACATTCTATAAAGACCAATAATATTTAATTCCTATACTATGCAAAAAACATACCTGGAGTTTTGTTTTGTTTCATTCACATGTGTTTGGGTAATGCTATTCTCCAAAGCTCAAAATACTCACATTATGATCAAATACAGCTACCTTTCAGATTTTATTCAATAGATCGGCAATTCCTGGGCTAAAATGATCCAAATGATTCTAGTGAAGGTGTATGTAGTTTAAGAACAGGAGAGCGCCAATGAATATGCAGGGTTTGTGTTTTAAGTGTGTGAATGAAACAAAACAACTCCAGGAATGTCTGTGATGAGGAAACAACATTATAACAAAGTACAGACAATAGCGTAATATGGGCCCTTTAAAATGTAAGGCATTTGTTGTAACAGGCCTGCAGCATGTGCTTGGGTCTAGTCGCTAATAAAAATGATCATTTGTGAATTTACCTTTTGGA
This sequence comes from Taenioides sp. WSHXM2023, assembly GCA_029959045.1. Classification (NCBI taxonomy): domain Eukaryota; kingdom Metazoa; phylum Chordata; class Actinopteri; order Gobiiformes; family Gobiidae; genus Taenioides; species Taenioides sp. WSHXM2023. The sequence goes on along the minus strand of CM057088.1, from coordinate 35,190,184 downwards.
TATTTCACGACAAAGAAACAAAGAGAAATCTGCCTCTTGTCCTCAACTGAAAACCATCAACTGTGCTACAAATGAATAAAATAAATTAAAGACACATTATGTACCTTTAATGGATAGAGGGTCCGCTACATGCTTCTCTACATAGCGATTAAATAGATTTTCCTGGAAGATTCATTACCATCTCTGAGACTTTGCTGAATGTCGCCCCCCACTCGTCACCCAAATTCCTTGCTGCTTATTTCCCTTTCTCATAAAAATAAACTACAGTTTTAAGTAAAAGTACATAGGTTTTCTTCTTAGTACAAGTTGTTGACAGTTTAAGATGTTTTTCACATATTTTCTCTGACCTCCCAGGAAGACAGAAGTTAAAAAATAATTTAGATGGAACTTGAGCTTGGTTAATACGTGATTGAAAAGCATATTCGGCACAGGGGTTGTAGAGGTCTTAGTTAAAGAAAGACAGAGGGTATAACCAGGACCTGAATCAACGCAAACAAAGTCAGGAAAAATAGACCGTATAAACCAGCTTGGGGCGAGAGTGGCTCGGTTGGTACAGTGTTCGACATCTGATCTGAAGGTTGGCAGTTCAAATTTAGTGACTCATTATTCAGTTTAATCTCAACTTTCACAGAATAACACTGTCATTGAGTCCTTGGGCAAAACATTTACTTAACCCCCCTTGCCCTCAGTGTCTGTGTAGAGATTTGAGTTTGGGTGTAGGAAAGGAAAATGTGAATATTCACAATTTAAAATAAACAAAGATTCTCTAAACCTGGACATAATCAGCACTAAACCACGACTTATACTTAAAACCATGACTGACACATCTAAACCAAATCTAAACAAGTGAATAAACCTTTTCATTACAACAAAACCCATATTTAGGCTTTCTTTTCTTAAACAGAAAACAATGTTCCACCTTATGATGTCATATGGCGATACAGGAAGTGCTCCACTGTGTTTTTAAAATCCATACACCGTCACAAGAATCATTTGGATCATTTCAGCCCTGGAATTGCCAATCTCTACTGATAAAAGGTAGAGATTGATCTGGTAAAAGGAGCTGTTCACTTAAAAACTACCACTTCATGACATCACAAGGTGGAACAGAGCGTTTTGAGCTTTAGAGATGTAAACAGACTAATAATAGGACTACTGAAAAAAACAAAACACAACTCCAGTTATGTTTTTGAGGAGGTAACAACATTATAACATGGTTTAAAACTCACAATAGTCAGATTTGCATAATATATATGACCTTTAAACATAATAAAACCTGGACTAAACTGGAACTAAACTTGGACTTAATTGAGCATTAACATGATTGGACTCCAAAATCGTGCACGCGCTGCTAATTCACACACAGGCCTACTTTAATCCCTTTTGCATTTTCCCGTTTAGTAGATGTTATTGTTCTTCTGGGTTGAGCTGCATTCTTTAGGAATAGCTGCTGACGTAATGTAATTGTCAAAACACCATGGGTTGAAAACACACCCAGCGCTTGACAAATCAGACCTCTGTTGTGAAGCTGTACAAGGAAAACAGGAATTATATGGAAACCAATGCTCCCACGGAAACTATGTGTAAGTTTAATAGTGGCAAAACAGGTCCATAGACACATACGCCACATTTAGGTTTGGCCTGTAGGAGCGGTATCAGGCCCAGACTTATTTGTTTTGTTGCATTTCTTTTAATTCAAAAACTAGACAATAACACACTAGTTACATGATGATATTATGGCTAGTTTGTTTTTTAAGCCGGATGCCCTTTCCATTGCTACAAATGACGTTGAACGCTAATGAGTGTGTCTTGCTCTATATTATAAATAAATGCTTAATTGGCTACACTAAAATTACATAATACATTGTTTTAGTAATTAAAGCTGCACTACGTAAGTTTTCTAGTTGAGGGTTTGCCATCTGCTTGTGTCCATGGTGATGTTATTTGTCCGTAATGTTCAGCAGTGTGACGTTAAACAAACTTGAAACCTGAAAGTGACATCACCGGTCAGATCTGTACAGAGGCGAGCCCACTCACAGTTATAATCAATTGTTTTTCGAGGTGTTTTCGAGTCATAAAACATTTGTAGATGAATAAAGCAAGATACACATGTTTATTGTCATACTGTGGAATATTCCAGGTGAAACAACGTGGGACACAGGTATCAGACCCTATACCCCACTATACATACATATAATGTTCTGGATCAGTGTATATTTCAGAAACATATGACAGAAATATGTTTATGTCGACATAAATCATTTCAGATGGTGGAGCCTCAGGACACTTTGAAGTCATGAAAATATGTGGGCAACAATAAAAAAGATGATTTAGTGTTGAGTCTTCAAAGCTGCATTTTCTGCACTTTATTTCCACACGTGCAAAGGTTTCAGTGAGTGAGAATGTATAGTGTGAGTTCTTTAAATGCTGAACTATATGACTTTTTATGATGAAATGTTAACCTCAAAATCTCCTCAAAAACTTACCTGGAATTGTGTTTTGTTTCATTCACTCATTAGAGCACACATTAGTTTGTCTACACCTCCAAAGCTCAAATGCTCTGTTCCACCTTGTGATGTCATGAAGCGGTAGTTTTCAAGTTAACAGCTCCTTTTAACTTTAATTCAGTAGAGACTGGCAACTAGGGCTGAAATTATCCAAATGATTCTAGTGAATCAAAACAAAACAAAACTCTGTGTACTGTACGTTTGTGATGAGGAAACAACATTGTAACATCAGGAAATCATGATCTCCGTATCTTCTCATGAAAAAGCACGAGTCATGGTCTTCTTTTTGATACAGTAGATTTTTATGGTGAGAAATAAATGCATTTTGTAGATTATTCATTGCTGAGATTTTAGTTTAGTTTTAGTTTTTTGTTTTTTTACCAGTAGCTCCTTCCTTTACTGACACATCATGCATGCATGTATTTCTTCACTGATTCATAGCAAATGATCTGATTTGAATGTATTTTTTTTCATTACAAAAATAATTCAGGTTATATTAAACAAACAATTTACTCTAAGGTCAATCAACCAAACAAAATTCAATGTCATATTAAATTAGATTTTTTACTCATACTGATACACATAATATTATAATCTAGAAAACAATATGAATATATGATATAATATATGAAAGTGACTACAGAAGTGGTTCTTAATTAATGTAAAGGTCCTATATTAGGCAAAACTCCTGTGAGCTTTAAGCTATGTTTAAATAATCCTTTCTTATCAGTCTACATCTCCAAAATTCAAAATGCTCTGTTCCACCTTGTGATGTCATGAAGTTTTCAAGTTAACAGCTCCTTTTACCTTTAGTTCAGTGGAAACGGGCAACTAGGGCTGAAATTATCCAAATGATTCTAGTGAAGGTGTGTGGAGACACATGACATCACAAGGTGAAACAGAGTGTTTTCTGTTTGAGAAGAACTACATATGCAGGTATGTTTAATGAGGAAACAGCATTATAACATAGGTCAGAAAATAGTGTAATATGGGCCCTTTACACTGACAAATGTGTCTCTTGCATAAATTGCTCTGGTAATTAGAGATAAACTTGTGACTGCGTCCTGGGTCCAAAAACAAAAATTGTGCAAAAGAAAAAACAGATCTGCACTGCAGTTCTCTGGAGCGCCCATGTGTGCCTCCAGTAATACTTCCATGTCTGCAGTGCTAATGCAAATATTATGTTCTTCTGTGTTTTTATTATAAATTATATAAATTGTAAATTGTGAAAATACATTTGGCTGTGACAAACTAATACACCACTTTAAAACAGAGCGAACACCTGTTTGTACAAAAGATTTCATTCAACAGTTGTAATCATTTTTAACATTGGGACTGATCATAAGGGTCAGGAGTCTAGATATATCTAAAACGTGTGAAACTTTACCTTTCATGTCTGAAGAAGGGTCACATTGTGATGTCATTAAAATAAAAATTTGGGAGCTCCAAAGAACTGCAGGGTGGATCTGTTTTTTCTCTTGCATAAACTGTGTTTTGGATGGATTTCTGTTTATAGATCTCACATACCGAGGCATTCCCGTACAGAGTGCAGTGCTACTTCCTGTAATTTTCAACTTTTTTCTGCTTTTCTTCAGAAACTCCCTCTGAACTGATAAAAAGATGAATATATGCATTTAATGAGGGGGTATTGCACTTCTATAAGGTATTGCCTGCTAACACATAACATTTAGATTGCAAAATTACTCAGAAATGCACGGCTGACATACAAAACCAGTTCAGGCATGTGGAAAGTTGATTTTGCATAATATATCCCTCTGTAAAATCCTTTTCAAGTCAGTATATAACAATGCTATTAACTTTTTATACTGATTTGGTGGATTTCTGTAATATCCTCTTCATATGTGAGCATAAAGAATGACACTGTATTGAACTTTGAATCTTTGACATGGATAAAATTACAGTGTTTCTTCTCACTATTCCTGTAAGATCTTATTTCCCGTTCAAATCCAAGTCCCGTCCTTCACATATTTTTCAGGAGTTTTCGTCCTGATTCTGCACATTCCTCATGTGCACCTGAGGTTTCCTGGTATCAGCAACTTTTTGTGTCACCATTACAATACACAGAGGTTGGTCTATATAGTATGTTGTACACATAATCCTCGGCAAACAGTTCCAGTTTGAACAAAAACAGCTCCGTCTCTGTGCTACAGTGAGGGTGCGGTTCAGGTGAAAAGGGCATCAAGGTAAAAAAAGGATAATTTGTTGTGACACGTGTTATTGGCTTCATTAGGTAAAGATATTTGCATTTCTTAATCAACACAAGAAACGGGTTGACTGGCATTGCTTTCATTTCAGCTTCATTTGAAATTTAGTAACATATAATTCTGAGTTGTAAATGTTTCAGTGGGTGGAGGATCTTTGCATATATGACTGCTGATAATGTGTTTTTGATGACACTGTATTTAATCTATTTTGACAATGATAACTGCATATTACATGTGGTCAAATAACACAATAAACTGCTCAAACGTATTTAAAGCTGATTAAAATGTTTTACAAACTGAAATGACTACAGATGATTTCTTCAGGTGAGTAGTGGGTTAGTTAGAGGGTTATTTTATTGGTCTGAAATGTTAAATGTGTTAAATATTTTATGATATTTTGAAATTAAAATGTTAATTTGGGTTGCAGCTTGTCATGGGAGTTTAAACATGTGTCCTGAAACTTCACCAGTGAAGAACCACAGGCCTGTAGGATTTGGTCTCTTTAGGTTATAAATCCAAGGCATATGCCAAATGTCTCTCCCCACTCTTCACCCCAGTTCTGTACTCTCCTGTATACTAACACTAACACGAATTATGTAAAAAGGGTTTATTGAGCACACTTTGGTATAGTTCAGTGTTTGTCATCACTTCTTCTTCCTGTGCCTCAGCTGACACATAAGACAGCGTGTCCTTCTCCAGTGGAGCCTGTCCCTGTTGTTCCACTGTCATAGCCCATATCCCGCCTCACTGTTCTTCTTAAAGCATCTTTGGGTCTTCATTTTAGAAAGTCAGTGACCATCCCCAGACTGCAGGGGGATAATGTGGCTCATTACATGTCCCCAATATGACCATCTTCTTTCTTTCACTATCTCTAGGAGGTGTTTCATTTCGGCCCTTTTAAAGCTGAACACTAAATCCACTTTTTCCAGCTACTGAACTGTCTACATGGTGTTTTAAAGGCATTATCTACTCTTCCAGGTCATTTTTGGAAACTTTAGTACAAACTAGGTACATTTGCAGCTTTCTGGTCAAAAACGCCTAAATCTAAGTGTGCTGCTTCAGTGGCCTCTGCAGTTTACAGTAGTTGGTGACGTCACACAGAACTGCCCTGATTACAAACACCAGGCTGTAGGGGTACGAAGTTTGAAATGTAGATACTTGTCAGACCAATCACACTGTTCCTTATACCTCCAGACCGTCCTCCCCCTGCACTCTTTTCAAATAAAGTACTGCCTTTATTTGAAATGTGGTTGTGGCCAGACTTTAGGTATTAACTCCAACTTTAAGCACTTCTTCATTGCTGCTGACGTGTTGAAACCACTTGATTTTAAAGATTCGTCTCAAACATTTGCTCTGGAAACCAAACAGGCATTTTCATTTTTGTCATCCTGCGTTCTTCTGAGTTATATAAGTGTGGACATGACGTTAGTCTTGAAAATTCTTTGTTTGTTTCACTGTTATTAGATTTCCAGACTTCTCATCACACCAACAAAAAAATCTGTGCTCTCATCGAAAACAAAAGTCACTGAGATGAGGTGGCCCCTGACGAGTGGGTACAAATATAACACAGTGGTGTTTTGTAACATCCTCAGTGAGTACCGTGGAATCTGATAACGTGTTTAATAACATCTATTATAGAATGGAGTTATGCAAATAAAAAGGGCATGCTGTGACAAAGTCTGTTGTGGCTAACAGTGACAGCTTCCAGTTTGAGAAAAATACTCGATTAAATAATAAAGTAATGTGTCTTATCATTTTAAAGAGCCCATATTACACTATTTACTGATGTTATAATGTTGTTTCCTCATCACAAACACACCTGGAGTCGTGTTTTCTTTCATTCACACATGTTTAACACACAAACCCTGTATATTTAGTCTAAGTTTTTCTCTCAAACACAAAACACTCTGTTCCACCTTGTGATGTCATGTGGTAATACATGCTCCACTGTGTTTTTAAACTCTATACACCTTCACTAGAATAATTTGGATGATTTTAGCCCTGGAGTTCCCATTCTCTACTGAACAAAAGGTAAACGGCAGCTGTTAATTTGAAAACTACTGCTTCATGACATCACAAGGTGGAACTGAGCATTTTGAGCTTTGGAGATATAGACAGACTAATAAGAGAGGATTATTAAAACATGTGAACAAAACAAAACTCCAGGTATATTTTGGAGGAGGTAATAACATTTTAACATGGCTAAATGCTCACCTGTGGTTTAGACCTTTACAACTGTTCTCTGAAATAAATGAGATTCTTGTCTTGTCTCAAATGTTAAAACTCCTGGACGTGTTTGAAATGTGCACTATATGAACTGAATCTTGATTTAAAAACAGAAACCACAAATCTAATCACATTGTCAAGAAAATTTGATCTATACTAGTATATTTATCCCCATCGCTCAGCCCTATTCAGAAACGAGCATTACTTGGTTCAATTGTTGAGATGTAGAAAGCAAAAAACGACTATAAAAAGGGAAGTAGGTAATTGTAATTGTAATTATAATGATTAGATAACCTTTAAACCCCACTCACACTCAATACACTATTCTTCACAAACAAACCCACACCTTGAATATCTAAACCAACCGCTCCTTAATCTTAACAAAAGGATTATGTGGAACTCTCTTAACTTTCACACAAAGGAATTTGTTGTTTAAAAATTTACAAAGAAATGATTTATTATTGCTAAAATGAATGCCATACAAACCTCAGTCAATACAGAACATTTCTCTAATTTATTTTACAGCATTTACCGTAAAGGAAATACAGAGTAGTGGAATTATTGTTTGATTGTTCAAACTGTACAAATATCATACAATGTTACATATCAAAATTATATGTAAAAAATATCATTAACAAATAAAAAACATTGCATAGAAATAGTGCAGTTTTATCTTCTAAATGAACAATTTGGCTAATTTTAAAAGTGACAACGAATCAGATTCTCAAATATTACAACTACTGCTAAGAACCTATTAATCTTTACACACTTTAATGATATGTTAAGTGTATTTATTATTATAACATTTATTTTTTTATTAACAGATAAATCCAAGAGTAGACCTTTGTATTATCTCTACAAAATCAAAACTAACTTTTTTTAAACTTTTTTACACAGTGTGAAGCATGTGGGGTGACAGTACCATGTAATTCAGTCTAGTTTACAGCAATAGAGACTCAACCTAAGACTGAACCAAGTAAAATAGAGGTATTTCATGTATTTTGTGACATCTCCTTTTCTATAAAAAGTGCTTTTGTTGTTTCAGATGTGAGAAATGCGGCTTCATAACATTAACTGCCATTTCACTCAAAAAAGAAATGTCAACTTTAAATGTATTACGTCATCCTTTTTCCATTTTTATTTTTTGAAACAGAACACTATGTATCCAAGTTACATGATGCACCTTTAAGAGCATTAACATAAAATCAAAATAATTAACCTAGCCCATGATGCCTCTAGCTCAAAATAGCATTAAATGGAAAAAAGATGACTACATTTATTGAACAATGCATTTTTGAGTATGTGCCAGAGCCTAATTTGCATGTGCTACACTGTGGAGAGGAGGAAACCGCTGTGGAGCTTTGACTTCCTCCTATTCACTCTCGTGTTTGGGAAATCTTTCTCCCTGTACATTTGTACTTTTGAATAGTGCATACCAAAGTGCAATTAACCCACATAGACGTGCAGCCAGCTTCTGTTTCCTCCCCTTCATTCTTTACTAGCAGTGCTGGATTTTCCCACACTGGCCCTGCTCCTGAAGGGTCCTAGCAGGAGCTGGTTTGGAGGTTGCTCTCGGTGAGGATGGAGGTGATACTGGAGTGGTCGTACAAACTGTCGTCATCATCTGAGCTCAGAGCCGACGAGTCCAGAGCCGGGCGCATGGAGGCCTGGGTTTTACGCCTGCAACAATAAGTCCATTTATTCATTTATTTAAAATAGTAAAAACAACACAGAACTTTACACAGAATTAAGAAGTTTTCATTAAAGAGGAGGTATTACACTTCTATGGGATACTAACTGCCAACACCCAACATGTTTAGACCACCATGTTACCTTTTATTGTTTTGAAAATGCCACATTTGCCGAAAACAACATATTAACATTTTTTATACGTTTCTGTTTCGTTTTTGAGGAGGAGGAGTGTCTGACGGGAAGAGCACAAGGAGCAGACGGGAACATGCACAGATACAGGCCAAGGCTAGACCCTGGACGGCTTTATAAAAGTTGTCAGTTGTTCTAATTGACCAGTAGCCAGTGCAGGGAGCTAGGGTCAATTACTTGTTGGTCTCCTTTGGTTTTAGTGTCTGTCAGGAGTCTTGCAGCTGAATTTCAAACCAGCTGGAAATGGCTGAAGGCTTTCTGACTGAGCCCTGTATACAGAGCATGGCAGTGATCCAGGAAGCTAAAAACAAAGACACGTGCATCACTTTCAAATATGGGTACAAATTATAACTTTAAATGTGTATTGACTCAATGACTCAAAGTGTCTAAATTCATAAGATTTTTGAATATAGATTCTAAGAATAAAAATGTACCTAGAATTTAATTTGATGTTCATGTAAATTAACTGAAAAAAGGAGGATGTAGGTACTTTCCACAGGCTCTTGGACTCCCTCTGGTGGTTACATGTAAGAACTGCACTGCACTCTTGAGACCGTCATTTAATTTCCCCTGAGGTGCATGAGTTATGTACCTTCTTAGTTTAATGAAATACCTCTTCACACATGGTTGATCGCTCATATGTTTTACACACATCTCACAGTGTAACCTCCCCACCTTAGGGACACAGATCTCTGCCAGGTGTCATTGTATCTGAGTGGACAGGACTCTAGGCTTGTGGTAATAGCATCATTTACATGCAGCTTAATTCATGGTTGCACACAGAGAGCGAGGGGGGCCTGAAGTCGTGCTATTACTCTCTCCTTTACACAGAGCTCAGATAAAGTGGTTGTCAGGAGCTGTCGGCCATAATTATTAGTGCTGTATTCAGCTCCTTCATTCCTCTGAGTTTAGACCTGCCCACAGAAGCGATGGAGAGATCCTGTTTCCTATGGGCCTCCAGTGTTTCCCACAGTCTTATACTGAGACTATAGTGGTACAAGAAATCCATTTGAATCATTTTATTTAAAGGTGCACTATGTAACTCCTTGTCTCCATGGAGATACTATTGCTATGTTTCACAGCATAGTATTAAACTTAGCTTTTGTATTCAATTACAAGTGTATTTAGTGCTTTAATCCCAATATCCCAAGCAAAAAAGGCATAGGCATAGTAATTACAGCGATATCAACCACAAACCTGGTCAAAACTATTTGACAAGTAAGTTCTAACCAAACATTCTTGTCTTCTTGCTTTCTCTCCAACTCCAAATTTTAAATTATTGTATCTTTAGACATTTATAATGTCGCATGAACACAAACGATGAAGTGTGAGTAAGTCCATACTTGAGTTCAGTCTCCAAGGCTGCCACTCTGCTCTGTAGCGCCTCCTTCAGTTCCATCTGCTCCTCTGCGTCTCTCTGGGCTTTTCTGCGCAGATTATCGATGCGCTCCAGCTCCGTCTCCCCCTCATCCACCTGCCTCTTCAGAGCCTTCACCTTTAGAACAAGCTGCAACGCAGGAAATACAGAGGGGAAAGGTACATTTACTTATCTGTTATTTGTAACTGTTACTAAAGTACATCTAATTTTAATGTAATCTCTTTACCACAAATGTTAATGCTATATGTAAAACAGTTATGCTTTGTAAGGGACACTTTGAGTTTTTTTAAATGACAAACTGTACAATACATCTGGAAATATTAAATACATGTAGTGAAACGTATTATATATTAATGTACATGGAATTCATATTTTTTGTTCTATAATTGTGACTTTATTTAACTAAATGTTGCATGTTTTTCCATTATTATGAATAATAAAAACAATTAGATCTATTGTTTATATCTATATCTATTAACTATCAGAATCTGTTAAACCTGGTCTCTCTGTTCTGAGTGGTTATGCCTCTCCTCATCCAGCGTCATATTAAGGTCTTTCAGTTTTCTCTCCAGACGACGTTGGGTTGCCAGCACTGTGTTTTTCTCTCTTTACAACAGAAAACATAAATACAATATTGTAATGACATCTCAATAGAAAAAAATCTCAACTTAAATACATTTTAAACATGTACCTCTCCTCACTCCGAAGTCGTTCTTCCAGCTCCAGGATCTTGTTTTCCAGGTGAGACAATCCGACTGCGGAGCGACTGTGGCCCTCCATGTCTGCTAACCGACACCTCAGCTCCTTCAACTGAAAAAAAAGGGAAAAAATAATCAAATACAGAAGTAAAATCTCATGTCATATCAACATTCCTTATTCATCTTTGCACTGAATTTCATTATCTCACACAATGTGTGCAATGCTACATTTTTCTACAATTATTATTCAGATTTATCTATATAGTTTTTGAGTTTCTTCTGTATGATTAAAGCTGCACTGATCACCATAAAAATGTTATTGTTTTGCCTTGAATGTTCCAATGTTCCATAGAATCTCCATTGAGACAAGCAGATGACGCCATCATGGTAAGGTACAGATATGTTCTATGGAAAAGCAACCCTGTTTACAGTAGGAATGTTTGTTTTTCCAGCAAATCTGATCAATAAAAATATCCTTTGTTAAATAATACATCAGCAATACATTGCAGGCAAAACAATAACATTTTCATGAATAACATATAAGCAGGTGGCAAGCTCACAACTGAGAAGTTCATATTAATACAGTAATATTGTATTTTTTAAGGTACTGTGTCCAAATAATCTCCCTTGTAGATCATTGAAGTTTGTCTAATTTTAGGCGATAGTATATGTGTATGCATACGTGTCTCTCCATGGCGTTCTTGTCCAGCTCCAGGTCTTGTTTGGAGGACCTCTCCTGCATGAGCTCTGAGCGCAGCTGATCCACCTGGTCTCTGCTCCGGGTCAGTCTCTCCGTCAGCATCTCCACACTGCTCCTCTCCTCCTCCAGCTCCAACTCCTGACGCTTCAACTTGTCCTAAAAAATACAACAAAAATATAAATACTGGGTACGTTTACATTTGTACACACAAAACACATCAAAACTGGAAGTAAACCCAGATCTTAACCCAGACTAGTTGAGAGCTAAACCAGGACAAGACCAGGACCAAACCAAGTCTATATCAGGATTAAACTGGGCTCTAACCAGGTCCAAACCAAGACCAAGTGAATGCACTGTATTACATCAAACACATTCTGTGCATTATTACTACTTTGTACGCCCAAGTCTTGGATCACAAAAAAATACTAATACGTTTAATAAGCTCTGAAAAGGGAGATGGACTAAATACTACTGAGACATGCGTGAATATGAATAAAACACAAAACACAGGTATGTTTTTGAGGATGTTACATTATGACATGATTAGAAATTCAAAGTCATTTTAACACAATATAGGGAGCTTTAATTTATTTAATTGAGTTATTAGAATGGGTTCTTACCTCCAAGAGTCGGACCTCCCGTATTTTCTCATTCTGGCTGTTCTTGCCATTCTCCATCTCTACCTCTAGATGGCGCAGTCTGTTCGTCAGCAGCTCTTTGTCCAGCTGGTGGTTGTCTCTTTCCTCACAGACCAACAGCAACTCCTTCTTCAGTCGTGTCATCTATCAAAAATAATCATAATATTAGAAACAAACATGTCAGGCTTAGCAAGTATTCACCAAAATATTAAATTATGTATGTGTTTGTGTGTTGTTTGGGTTCACATGTCATCAATAACATTGGAAAATCCTACACATGGGTTTCAAAGGTCTTCTGTGGCCATAGCGATTAAGCAATTCAAATCAAAACGTTATATCTTTTTAATGGGGAAAAGCCTCACAAAATCCTTCAAATAAAGAAAGAATATTTTGGCACTGGAGGGCAGGTCAGATTTCTATTGCAGGATTTGAATTTTGCAGATTGCAGATGTTTTGGCTTGTTTTTTGGTTAATATACCAGTCCTCAAGAACAGAAAGAACGTCAGAAGAAAAAAATAAGATTTAATTAATTATAGTATTTTTTACAATAGTTTAAAAAAGTTATTATGCAATCCTAAACATGTGAATGCTGTCAGTTAAAAGACATAAGACTGATATGGCCTAAACAAATAATGACAAGCTTCAATATTTGGCAACTGTAAGTTTGGTTATTTCTTTTAAAAACAGTGAATCTCCCAGTGAGTTATAATAATCCTGGGTTTCATTTTCCTGCTATAGACACGAAGAGGACTTTTTTTATTCAAAAGCAGTCATATTTTGTATTAAATTATGAATCACTATAGCAATCGTCTTAACCATCAAATTCACAGCCTTAGAGATAATTTTCCTAAGCAGATATCAGATACCTCTTCCTCCATTCGCCTGATGTTGCCTTGGCTCCGGTCCAGTTCTGTCTGGGCGTCCGTGCCATGGCGCTGTATCTCCTGCAGATCTTTGCGTGCCTTCTCTTTCTGCTCCTCCAGCTGAACTTTGAGCAACCGTGACTCTTCTTTAGAGGACACAGCTAGAGACTCGAACTGACAAAAAGGACAAAGAGTCGGTCAGTGATTCAAGAACATTTACTAAAAGGTTAATACAAAAAGTTGTAAATGGGTACTTGATGCCCATTTTCGACGTAATCACTTTAAATGACTTTCTAAATAATATTTTTCTTTCTCCAAAATTCCCAACTGTACAAATATGTATTCTATACATTACATTTAGTTTTAGAATGAACTTGTGTTTAATTTTTTTTGTATTTAAAAAAACAAAACACTCAAATCTCCTGTGGTGTGACTGTTACACTTTTCTTAAATCTAGAATGAGTCTCTTGTGTCAGAGACAGTTCTTCCGGTGTGGGCATAAAGGGAGGCATGTGTGCATTATTTAATAATATTACACCTTTATTGCTGCTTTAAATTTTAAAAAGATATAAGCAGTTTAATGCTGTAATCGAGAGGGTGTCCTGTGGTGTGACATGAAAAATCACAGATTTAAAAAGACAGTGACACAGCAGCTCATCTGAGTTGCACAAAAAATGTTGTGGTCTTTGTGAAAAGGCTTCTTTACATTTGTTGAGGAACTGATTTGTTTTTGAAAATATGTTTTTGATTTTGCAAGAAAGGGGCGTCACACTGCAGGACAGAAAAAAGGCGTTACACGCCCAAATGTCAAGTACCCAAATAAAGTTGAAAGGGTAAAATCTTCCAAACCATAGTATGAAATCATATCTCTGCCCTTTAGAGGTTAATTATTGTCCATACACTTTTTGTACAATACTCAACAAAAACTAGAGATGTCAAATATAAATTATAGTAAGACATCACAATTGGCGGTCTTTAGTCTAATATGTGACCAGGTATAGCAGCATTAATGTGATATGAACAGCCACCAATTTATATTTCGTTTTTTGGAGTAAACTACATTTAAAACACATATTTGTGCTTTTAAAATGTTTATAATATTATATTTTAGTGTGTGTAGAGTGTGAAATAAAATATAATAAATAATCACCATTATTGACAAATTTATGCGCACATTTTATCTGATGGATAGCATAAATATTATCTAAATAAATATTGTTATTGAGAAAATCAGAAAAAGGTATTAATTTAGGGCAATATTAGCATAACCATTACAGCTCTGTACCTCTTTAGTGAGTTTGTCCAGGGCTTTTTCCAGTTGCTGTCTCTTCTCCTCCAGCTGAACAATGGTCTGCTTCAGGGCATCTTTGTCTTTCTCTGTGTTTTCAAGCCTGAAGAGGAGTTCACTGTGTTCCTGGTTCAGTCTGGAGCTTTTCCTTTTTGCTTCGTCCAGTTCAGACCTCAATCCTCTGACCTCTGAGTGAAGAGCCAGCTCTGCCTCGGAGCTCTCTGTCGCATTGTTCAACAGCTGCGCCTGGAAAAGACACAAAAGGGTTCAGTTAAATTAAATTAATCTTCTTATTGTAGAGTGTGAAATCACAACAGCCACAAGTAAAGTATTTGTCAAATAAAATACTACAAGACATTTACTTTCTTAAATTAATGTTTATATTAAATTTAAAACGTTTAATTCATTCTCAAACAGCCACTTGATTGATGCAAAACTATGATCAATATTTACCAGAGTAGAAGTACAAAAAATATGAAAACTATATGTCATTACAGTTTCAACCATTGTGATAGCAATGAACAGTTCAAAACTAAATATTATATATTTTGAATACCTTATAACAGAAAGCTGAAAAACCCATGAATACCCATAATATTGTGTCATACACTGATTAAGAGCTCTTGTTACCTCCAAACGTGATATTTTTTCTTTGAGGCGTATGTTGACCTCTTCTTGGGCTTTCTGTGCGTCTTCAGCCACTGTAAAATCAAGCTCAGACCTCTTCAGCTGGGTCCTAGTGCCGTCCAGCTCCTTCTCTGTCGCAGACAGCCTCTCTTTCAGCTGACTGGCTTCACTTTTCGCCTCACTGAGCCTTTGCTCCAAATCTGAGACGGTGGCTGGGTCCGGCAGCTAAGAGCGAAAAAACAAGTTGTACAGTTGGACTTATCCGTGGATCTACATGTACCAAAAATATGTATTCAGAACGCATGCGGGATTTTTACTATTTAGTGACAAATAAATGGTGCAACAGACTTTTATTTGTCCTGTGAAGTTTTTTAAACAAGTATAATGTGGCTAATTTAAAGTGACCTTTTTGCTCTTCTCCTGCGCCTTGTTGATGTCCCCTTTGGCTCTCTGTAGCTGCTCTTTAAGACGGTCAATCTCATATTTCAGCTCTGCCTCTTGGTCCTGATGAGACTTCTTCAGAGCAATCATCTCCATCACTTTCTTATCAAACTGAGTCCGCTGCTTTTCTAACTCCAGTCGGGCTTTCTGAAGGTCTGCGGTACATTTCTGGAGCTCCTATAAAGGAATAAAACAATGTATAAACTTTTACTAGAAGTCATCTTATGTTATTAGTCTATTCCTTTTTTTCAAGAACAATGTACAAATTCAGCACTTAAAGTGAATTTCAATGTGCACCAGATTTAGCTACAGCTACTGTCCATCTGTCTCAAGGCATGTGCACACAACAATATAAATATACATTACAAAACTCTGTCTACTATTGATTTAAAGCTGCACATCAAGAGTCACCTAAGAGAAGATATGGTTTTCTGAGTACCAGGTCTATAACTACTGCTAAACCAGGTCTAAAATTGCTCTATATCATTACTATATTAGTTCAGTTAACTTTAAAATAAGCAAATATTACAACTGCAGAAGGACCATGCCGTCAAAAGCACCTTTCTAAAAACACCTAGATAAAATTCACACTATTTCAGATGTTAAAATAATAAATGTTTAGTGCTGTCTGTTTAACTGTACCTGATTGAGAGCCTGTGTTTGGCTGGAGTCTGGTGCTGTCTGTTGTTTCATGGTGGTCACTCTCTCCTTCAGCTCCTTCAGTTCCTCCTCAAACTCTTCTTTTTCCAAACGAGCTTGTAAAAGTCTAAACAACCAGAGATATAAATTATATATTAATCCTACATCCAGTTGGCTTTCTTATTTAATCAGAATCAGTTGGATTGGAGTTAATAATGACACAATAGTTTATTATGCCTCATGTAAATATAGATTGAGTCAGTTGGACAGTAATTCAGGAGTAACACAGTAAGAAGATTTAAAAGGAAAGTATGTATTTCTATATACACAAAACCCTTCCACAACTCATGTAAAAATGTTTAGAGCTAAATACATTTGACCAAAGTTACATGTTTCCACTTTTCTTTGTTAAAGGGCCTATATTATTCATTATATGGTGTATATATTAATGTTTCAAACATTTGACACTCAGTTTTGGTGTTACATTTAGGGCTGTCATGGTAATTACTATATTAACTTAAACCACACTGTTTACTTTCTCCACTATAAGGAGTTATCGTTCCAAGATTAAAGTACTATTAAAGTGTCGAAATGATAAAAAGTAGTCTGGTGAAAAAGGAATTTCCGCACGATGGCTTCAAAGGGTGGGGGCAAGTGTTTTCAGTTTGGCACTGATTATAGCTGATCATCAAGTTGACAACTGAAAAGTGCTGTGGATGGTTTTACAGCTAAAAGCAACTACATTTAGGGGTTAGTAGAGCTACTGCTTCTATGGCAACACATAACACATATCTATCTCCTATGTTGACTCTCACTGTGTTTCAGGGCTGTTGGGCGTCTCACTGACAGAGGGAACGCCAGAGAAATATAAAAGAAAAAGACACATTAGTAGTGCAGTACATGCAACAAATGTGACACATCTGAATGCTTTGGAAACCTTGGAAAACCTAAAACTGAGAAGTGCATACAACAACAGCTTTTAAAAAGCTACAAGCTTACTTACTCTTGTTTAGTGGTCCGCAGTTCATCCCTTGTATTGTGAAACTGCTCCATCCAGTGGCTGCTCTCGTCTCTGCAGTCTTCTAACTGCTGCTGAAGAGTGCGCACTGAAGCATTGACTCTCAGCCGCTCCGCCTCAATGCCTGCATGAGACTACAACACAAAAACAACTACTCAGTCTCAGACTTCTAGAAGGCATTTTTTGTTGCAGTTGAAAAAGTCAATGACATTTAACAGTAGAAGCATACTCCTCTGACTAGTCTTAGTAAAATTATTTCTAATCGTAAAGCAAATTTTTACAAACAAGTTTACATGTATACTGCATTTAGTACTCAGTTAGGACATTTTGCAAACTGTTCTTTTGTACAGGCAGTGATTTTTTTTTTTATATATTGGCCATGCTTATTGATCATCACAACCTTTGATTTGACATGCATTAGTTTCAGACTGATAAAATGTAGGGCCGTTGACACAGAAATAATTTAGAACAAATTATTATATTTTTTAACTCACTGACATTTTATGGATATTTATTTTGAATGTTGCTAGGTAGCTGGATGAAATTAAATTCAAACATTTGTGGATGATAGTGAGTGAATAATGAATGAAAATTAATGGGCCTCAAAGTCCTCAAAACGCCATGTGACTAAAACCAATGAATACTGCTTGTACACAATTCTGTTTTCCCAGAATGCCACTTGCTGCCTTTTCTTTTTCAGTACTCTAATTCTCCGTATAGTGCAGTTTTCCATATCCACACTAACAGATGACTTCTTGTTCTTTTTGCTGACTGTGCTGTTTGTACCTGGGACACCTGCTCCATGCTGCTGCGGAGCTTTTCCATGTCTGTACTGTACTGCTCCCTCAGTCGCTCCAGCTCTTTGTCGTGAGAAGCCACCTCCTCCTTCAGAGCCCCTTTTAAGGCCGTGAGCTCCCTCTCTCTCTGCCTTAAGGTCTCCTCCAGCTTCTGCTTGGCCTGATAGATCTCCGTCATCTCGTTCTGGCAAGACATCAGGTCCTAAACACAGAAAATGCTTCAATTTAAAGGGTTGAGCAACTGCAATGGCCCATTTAGTTCTAGTTTCCTATTAAAGATGTTTTTGTATTAACCCAGATTATTGTAAATGGAAAGGCAGGTGTAATTCTGTTTTTGTTTATTCTTTGTTTAATATCAGACATTTTTGTTGACTCAAAGAAAAGATGTACAATAGCAAATAAATGACACCCCAATTTAGTTTTTATAATGTTTCAGGTGTATTTAGTAGTTTTACGTTGCCTTTAAAATAAAACTAAAACCATCTGCTTCTTCTGACAGTTCACAATTCACTGTGATTGGTCAAATTCACCTGTCACTCAAACAGAGCATAATGGAGGCTGACCAAGAAGAAGAGTAGATAAAACTGAAAAGGACTGAATCATTGTTGATCTATCCAGATAGCCACATAGGGTCATGTCAGTTTGTTACTGGAAACTGTGTTAGTGATTTCATATTGTGATTCATTGTTTGTCTGTTTAATGCAGCTCTAGTCTACTACTGTTATCACACACAGACACTTTTCCCCATCCAAACCTCCTATTGGTCAGTCTCTGTCATGCTTTATGTGAAGGTTATATGACCGTATCGCCCCCCCAACACTAAATCAAAAGTAGTTAGATCTACATATTACACACATGCAGTGGTAAAGTGTTTATAATCAGAGAGAATTACAGTTTTGTTGTTGTTTTCTTTTCGGATCTCATCTTGAAGCTCGGCCAGTTGGTCTTCCATATTTCTGGCCCGGGCCTCTGCATTTTCCCTGTCCATCCGCAGTTGCGTCAGTCTGAAAGGAGAGAGAGCATCCACGTTTGATTGAAAATGTCTTTGTCATTCATTAGTGTTTCTCAAACTGTGGTAGGCTACTTCTGGTGCTACTCAAGCTGTGTAATTCTAGTTTTAGTTTCATTTAGAGTAGGCTAAATTTTATCCACGCTGGTGTCCACTTTTGGAATAGACCTTGCTTAGAACTACTTTAGCCTTGATTTAAACCTAATCTAAGACCAGGTTTTCTCTTTTTTAGACTTGGTTTAGTCCCCTTTGGTTAGAGCAGTTGTCCTCTAACCCGAAGGCCAGAAAATCGATTCCCGCTCAGACCAAGTTTGTTGTGTCTTTAGGCAAGACACTTCAACCACCGTGCCTAGTATGAATGTGGTGTGTGTGAAAGAATGGTGGTGGTTGGAGGGACCAGTGGTGCAGACTGACAGCCTCGCCTCAACTCTGGCTACAATAGCATCTTGTCATCACCACTGAGTATGGAGCGAACTAATAATGTCCACAGTGGAGTGCTTTGAGAGGCTTTGTGGAACCTGTAAAACACATTACAAGTGTAAGACATTATCATTATTACTACACTAGTTTGCAAAAGCAACAGTAAGTGCTTGTTTAATAAAATGGCGACAGTGGATGGTTGACCACAAGGCCGTGTTGTTCAGAGCTGTGTACTGACTCTGCTCATAGCACTATAGAGCTCTTGTTTCCTGGTGTGTATCAGGCAGTGTATTCTTGTGTGTCCTCACTCAGATTGGGTTTCGTTTAACTCTTTCTTCATGCGGTCATGCAGCTCTCGGAGTTGCAGATTTTCATCCAGACACGACTCCAGCTCAGCTTTCAGAGTGGCACTGGAGTTGTTAATGGAGTCCTGGGCACAGACAGAAATAAACTGTAATAAACAGATGTAATGAATAATATTTTGTTCTGGTTTGTTCATTATTCTTTTATTTTGTTTTGTTTTGTTTTGGCCAAGTGCAAAAAACCTTCTAATCCTGTAGTTTAGCCCGCATAAACTGTATGAAATGCATATGTGATTCTATCATATATTATTTTACCCTGAATTGTTAATAGCTGTGAAAACAAATGCAATATCTCCTCATGGATAGCATTAAGCATTCATAAAGTTAAAATGCATTATGGTTTTCACCTGCTTCTCTCATCAAGATGTTATTGCTTTCTCTGGAATGTTCCACATTATGCTCCTTGGAGATTTTCTACCATTCTGTGGAATGCTCCAGGCGAAAACAACAACATCTCCATGGAGACAAAACTTTTTACCGTCCACCAGAAAAGTTACATAATCCACCTTTAACATCTAAATCTGTATGAAAAACAATGGGCTTTGGAGATGCAGGAGCAGTTTGGCAAACACACACACCAATCAATAATGCATAATGGATTGAGTTCTTAAGAGCTGCTGGAGATCAGGAACTACACAACTTCCTTAAACCTGCATAATGAGTCTTTCTGGAGCCTGGATGAGTGTCTGTGCACATTTTCCCAGACAAGAGCGATTTAAGGAATAATCTGTGGCTTAATCTCGAGGCCACTCTAAGAACAGCGTTCAGATTAGCAGGAAATAAAAGGCTACCAATCAGTAACTAAATACAAACCCAGTGAACTATTTGTATAATTAATGTATTTGGTCCTGCTTGTGTTTTGCTGAGTCTGGGACGGCACTTACAGAATTGCACAGTGCATGATCTGTGTAATTAGAGCTGGGGTAAAGTGGTAGGTTACATTCAGGATGTCAGCGATTCTCAATTAGACAAGGCAAAAAGTGCATTTCAACAGCACCAGTACAAGTATTTGACAAATATACATTTGTACTAAAGGAATAACATGCAATATTTGATAACTTTTGAAAATATTGCTATACCAGTATTATTTAATAATTTATGCATTTATTATCTATTTATTTATTTGAGCATCAATTACACAAACATGAACATTCACAATAATGATTATAGAAAAGAATACAACAGAATGTGACGCTATGGAGTTTCTTGTATCTAACATTCAGATAAGGGCCTGTAGCTGACTCTCGTGTAGTTGAGAAAACCACCTTTTACACCATGATGTATATTTTCAAAGCACCTCCTTGAAAGAAAAAAAGAAAATAATGTTGCCTATACATTTTATGGAAGAGAACCATAAGGAAACAATTTAGGACAATTTTATCCAATCTGAGATGGATGAGAACCATTTGGGAACACCTGATTGTGACTATCCCAAACTCATGGTTCAACATCAGAGTGAGAGACGGGACTAAGTGAGTGGCTCTAACAAGTCATGCTGAAATGTTCTTCACTCATGGTTAAAAAACAGGTACTGGCCCTTTATTAACTGAAAACAAAAATGTAAAATTAAATCTACTAAATCAGGAGCAACACTGTAGGTCTAAATAATAAAGATCATGACAACATACTTCATTATTTTTATAGAACGTTTTAGTTGTGATATCAATATTGTGATGCAATTATGATACTTTTGCTGTCTGAATTTTTATGTTAAAATCTGACACTATGCAGACCTACCCGTCTCTCCTGTTGCAAGGCCAAGTGGAGCTCAGACACTTTCCTCTGGAGCTCCGATCTCTCTCTGGTCAGATCTTCACACACTTTTTCTTTTAGCTACAGGAGGAAGTGTGAAAAAAATAATCCTTTAAGTGGACAAAAAAAACCCTGCAAAGATATAATATTGAAAGAGCATATCACATCAAACTCACCTTAAAGGTCTGAGCGATGACCTTGACTTTGTGCTTGATGACGATATCACTCTCATTTGTTCTGATGAAGTCAAGAAAATTAGAAGAATATTTTTTATTAAAACCAATATAGAAAGGAGCTTAACAGTGACCACCCACTCCAGTTCCTGAAGTAAATTTTCCATTCATTTTTTCCATAGACCTTTCGAAAAATTCATTTATTAAGAGTTAAAAGGGACTGCGGAGGCCAATCAGCTACATGGTACCTAATATCCATAATGTGGTTGTTTTAAGTCAAAAAAGCAGAGCTACCACATAGCTGATTAGCCCTGAGCAAGTTTTCAAACATTCTTTTTTTTTTTTTTCAGAAAGTCTATTGGAAAAATGAATGAGACATTTAATTCCGGCTCCATGCTGGCTGACATGTATAGACCTCAGTCACATTTGGCAAGGAAGAAGTGTTTAACATGAAAGGGGATACAGATTTTGGGGATAAAAATATCAAATAGTGTTCAGCAGATTTCAGTGTTTCCTGTTAATAGAAGAGACTATGGTGCCCCCATAGGCTATAATTCTCTCCCATGGTCTAAAAAGAACTGGCATTGTCGTTCACATAAAAAGTAACTACCCTGTTCAAAAAGACTGCTTGAACATGAAATACAGGCAATAAGTGGCATTAAACTCCACAAAAAATGTTATTTGTTGTGCCATAGCCTGTGAGACTTTAATTGATTAAATTTTAGTGTTGTGATTATTTATAGAAGACAAAAATACACAAAAAAAATTAAATCATAAATTTGATTCACATATTATACCTTTTCTTAGATTAGATTGCAATTACATTATTACATTACTTTATTATAATGTGACATCTATAATCAAATCAACGGATTAACTGATTCATCCTGACTGATTTGACACAGTGTGATCCTTGAGTGGTTCAGTGTAGACAAGGTTTCAGTGATGGTCATCTGGACACTGTTACAACCAAGACATTTAAGCTCCTGCCCAGAAGTTATTTTGAATTTGATGAAAACGGCTTGAGGCACTGGGATTGATCCTACTCTGAGTCTGAGAGTAAAACTGCCCTGCCCTTGTTTACTAACTAATATCCCATAAAAACTGTTAGGGACGTAACAGAATAATCACTAATGTTATCGGGTCAAACTAGACGCTGGTCATAATGCACGGTCAAGCTAGAACACCATATCAACATGTAGTCTTCTGACATATGCACGGCCCTTCAACATGTCCTTCTTTGTCCTGGCGCACTACAGACAGTATTTAAACTCTTCATGTAGAAGCATCACCAGGGATTGGATGGGCAATACCATGTGTGACGATGCTACTGAACGTTCAAGTGACCTGGCCATTGTGATTTGTAATCAACTTCTTCTGCATAAGACATCCAGACTGTCTACTGCCTTTTCATTTATATTCTATGACTATTTGTAAAACCTCTACAACAACGACCCTTAATGATGTTAGCTAGTAAACGACAATATTTCAGTTAACTCAGAGTAGGGTAAATGGGAGCTGAAGCCGTGTCCCTAAGACCACTGCTGTAACCTTCTCTCCATCCTAATTGACTGATTATTATTTCATCATTACACGTTACCCTTCTCTTAAGATGTTGTAAATGGTCTGCATCATCTGCTGCTCCTCACTGCTGGCCTCTGCACTCTGCCCCTGGTCCAGCAAAAGGTCAGGCGTCACCTTAACACACAGATCAGACAGCTGCTCTTCCACATGGTGCGGGTGACTCAAATAACCAGGTGCACACTTATAATAGCAGAGTGGGAGCGGTGTACTTACTTGTGTTTCTGTCAAGTTAGCTTGTCTCCCTGTCCACTGATTAGCAGGACTTTTGCTGACAGGTTGTTGGCTGCGTCCCAGGCTGCTGTGTGTGGAGGACGGGGCAGAAGTGTAGGGGTAAGGAGGGGGGACAGAAGAAGGGGCTCTGCTCTGGCCTCCATCAAAGCGGTGCATTTGTCTGTTAGTGTTTGTTTGCTTGTTCTGATCATTAAAGGCCCATGTATTCATCTCAGTGCTCCCGTTTCTACTGCTGCTGACCCTCACTGCATTTCCTCCATCCAGGTTCCCATAGCTACCAGACTTGCCTTCAGCTGGGAGTCTAGACAGATGAAAATCCTCTGTGTCTCCATCCCGATCCAAAAGTGATCCGTGGGACTGTGCCCTCCGCAGCGCCCCCCCTTGGCCGTCTGCGTCCTCTCCATGTGATCTTGGGTCAGACTTGTCCTTTCTGCGTGGGAGACTGCCATAACCTGAGGGGTAGTTTGTCCTCAGCTGGACACCGTACGAGTCTCCTTTTTGTCCGTCTTTGAGCACCACATATGGTTGCCCGGCGATGCCCTGGACCCGTACAGCCACACCGTACTTGGAGGATGACTGTGACTTAGGCCGAGGGGGCTGCCCCGGCTGTCCCCCGCCGCCGTCATGGAGGTCGTTGATGAACCGGATCTGAACGCCATAATCCACCGGAGTTTTGCGGTCAGAGGAGGAAGTGCTCATCCTACGAAACAAGGAAAAGACTGAAATTAAGTTACTGTATAGAAGATTAAGGCTGGGCAATATTGACAGAAAATAATATCTTGACAGTTATTTGGATTTTCTCAGTGGCAGTATCAATGGGTCTAAATATCTAATGTGTCTGTAAATCTCTTGGTACAACAGTAAAAATAAACTTTTTACTATTACAATGCAAATTTTCAGATTTTTTTTTTTAATCAGTTCTTTTTGCTGAAGGACTAAATTGCTTTTTTAATAATATTTATAGAGGCAATACTCAATATTCAAATTTTGCATGTCCCTGAAAAAACAACTGGTATTATCAATATCTCCAATTTTCATAGAAGATGATTGTCATTGTAAATGAGAAGGTGTTCTCAATTGACCTACCTGGTAAAATATTGAATAAATAAATACTTGCTGTACAATTTTACAGTGATGCCAGAAAGTAAGCAGTAACTTTATTATTATTATTTTTTTAACAAGAATTATAATACCAGGTCAACTTTATATGTTGTATGTACGTAATTGTATTAAATTGTATAAATTGTTAAAGTCAAACATTATCAGCAAATAAGCTCTAAAATCCATACAAGAAGTAATACAAAAACATAAAATATGCTGTTAAAGTGCAGCGTTTGATCTTATAATTTATGACTCCAAAAAGTACATGTTTTTATATTAATAAAACATTGATTTATGGAATTTGTGTTTTGTTTTTTCAGTTCCTTTATACAGTTTAGGTTTAGTTCTGATAAATGTATTCCAAGTGTGTTAAATACACAAAAACTAACATTTCTTTAGCCTTGTGGAGTGTGTGTAAACAAACCTTCTTAGACAAACACAGAGACAGAGATTTGAAGTTTCGGGCTTGTGACGACTCGTGCGGACTTTGCTCTCACGGCTCCATTAGTCATTAACCTGAAACACACACCCACAGATCACTTTCCCTCCAACTGCTTTTGCAACTTTCTCAGCTCGGCACAAAATACACACAGTACACTACATCAAAAATAACAACTTTGTTACTGAACTGAATCCAAAACAATTAGTCAGGCCTGTTTAACGGGTTGTTAAAAAGAAAAATCTAGGCCTTAATTTACTAGATCATGTAGTAATGGGCGCGTATGGGGGCTGGGCGTGTATGCAGGAATCACTTTTAATACAATTACTTTAAGTGTGAGTTACAAACCACCATTGTTAAAATATCTAGAAAGTTGATTTTGCACATTATGTCCCCTTTAAGGAACGTTAGAAAATCAAGTTTGAAATTTTCATATAGTGTCAACATTTTGTTTCTATGTTTGTAGAGATTTCTTCAGCCGTTATGTTCCTCCCTAATCCTCCCTGTCATGGACTTTGATAATAACTTGACTATGAGTAACGGTGAAACAATTTTATCCCCTATTGAAACTAATTACACCTTTTCAGATACTGTGTTCCAGTCTGGTAATCATATGACGTCATACTCTTTGCCAATGCTTTGTGGGGTCACACAGAAAGGGCATATTATCCATGTCATTACACATTCATGGTTCATTTAAAACCCTAACTTCTTCACCTTCACTTCCTTGTCCAGTTTTTTCAAGGTGAAAGAGACAGAGAAAAACACTTCTCTCTCTCTCTCTCTTTCCCTCTCTTCTTATCAGTACTTTATGCTAATAAACTCAAGTGTCTGAGGACAGCTCTCACCAGCAATGAATGGCCAGCAAATCACATTCACAACACTGCAGTACAAAACTATACAGCGCATTTAAATGATAAATCCAGCTCAAATTAGGTCAGCTGTAAGAAATTTGAATGGTCACAAATACTATATAAATGGTTGTAAAACTTGCAATTACTGACAAAACATACTGTACATATTTGAGACAGATAGATGACTACTCTAAATGGAGTGGATGCGTGACACTGAGTAACACATGGGCAAGGTTTTTGAGTAACATTATTCGGGGTGGATACTGTTAAAGATACCAGAACAGTGACAAAAAAGCTAAGGTACTACTTGTACAAAAAAGGGTACCAAAACTAGTACTGAAAAAAATACCAGGTGAGTACTAGAGAAAGTTTTGTTTGGTAGTTATGTTTTATCTTTCTATATAGTGATTAATTACATATTATAATTATAATTATAATTATAATTATAATTATAATTATAATTATAATATTAATTACAATAGGTATAGAAAAAAAGTATTGTTCAGGTACTGCTACCAAAAAACTGGTATAATAATACTTTGCAGCTGATGTCATCAGCATTACCTTTATTAGACTTTAATCTGAGCTTTATTTTAACACAATCTGACCATAAAGAACTGACTTAGCTGATATTACAACAGGTGAGCTGATCTGTACTGTTAAACAAGTCTAACACATAAAATTACAGTTAGCTGGTTGGCATTAGTCAACAGTTATTCAGTTAGTCACTATCACCTTTTTGTTGAAAATCAAACACTTAAACAGGACCATGAGTGCTCGTATTGATCACAGGCTCCTGAAAAGTTTAAAACCATATTGTGCTTATTTCTGAGTTTTCAGACTATTTCAAAACTTTTCTGACAGTGTTTACTAATGTTTGCATTGTGTCCCCACCCCCATGATGATCGCAAAGAACCAGTTGTTCATGTACAAAATTAAAGAAAGGACAAAATTTGAAACAATCCTGTATCTTGAGATTTGTGTTTCTCCTCTGCACAGACAGGCTTGTTCTGAGCTGCGCTGGGGTCTTTTTTTAGACCCTTTGGGAAACACAGAAGAAGCGCTCTGTCACAGCAGGTTAGGGCATCGGAGCGTGGGGGCTGCAGCTTCTTCACACCAAGGTCAAGCTCAACTGAGAAGACCATATATTATATCTTAACTTGTGATACATTTGTTTGCACTTGTGGGTAAATATATCTTATTTTCAGGACTTCAACTTTTTATAGGTGACATTTTGAGGACTTTTACATGTAAATCGCTATTGCAATGGTCCTATTTTCAATCATTCTGAAGCCCATGAATATGGTCAAATATTTTGCTACTCATTCTAACAAACTACAAAGTGTGTCGTCGTGCTTTTTATTGCAATGGATGTTTTATTTTTGTTTTTATTTTGTTTTGGTGGCATAGTGGGGCAGCAGATGTGGCTCTCATTTCACAATGCTGCTTAAATAAAACTAAATGATAAAGGTTGATATTTTACTGGGATGCACGTTTTAATAGGGTTAGTATCATTGTTTATTACAATATTTGTCCTCTACCTGGTATAATTCACTCAAGTCACCCAATTTAAACTGCTATTCATTTATTTAATCTGTCCATATACTGCACTGTAGATAATTCATAGTTGGCCACCTATTGTATAAATAGCATAATACACTATAAATCACTTCAACTGCTATTTATGCGTGTCCATATGCTGCATTGTTCATAACCACAGTCAGAGTCACTTATTGTTCTGTATCCTTACAGCTGGCACAGTGTTGTGTTAGATTTTACATCTACTGTAAATCTTTATCATTTTGATTACATGTTCTTATTTCCCTGCTGTTCTTGAACGTTGCAGCACAGTAATTTCACCATAGTGGTACAAATAACAGATTATCTTATCTTAATTAAATATTTTCTGCATCAATATAACTCCCTTCAAATGTGTTTTCATGTGAACTGATTGACGCATCAAGAGCAGAGCAGCCCTAGTTCTCAGAGGAGCCAGGGCAAAGGGGCAGCCCATCCCATTGTTCACCTGATGTGGGGCGGAAAATAAGGCCAGCAACTCTGGGAATGCAACTAACTATCTCTCAACATGGACATTTTGACACTACTCTTTGTATAGGGATCAATATCTTACATCAAAATACATTTCCCAACAAACATAATATATTTTTCAAGATAACCAATAATAGGATTCACTTAGTAGAATTTAAATTTGAGTGACGTGACAAGGCTACTGATTATAAGACCCCATATGATTATACACATAAGACCCCATAAAAATTGTCTGTGTTTTCAATTACTTTTGTCTATGTACTGTCTGTAACAGTCATAACTAATGTTGCTAACTTCTCTTGAAAAAAATAGTTTTAAGGGACCTTAAGATATGCATACTGTTCAGCTTGTAACCAATACCAGACGGTTTTCTTTTAAGGTGTTTAAGGTGTAACTGAATATTTTGGCTGCGCTATTTTCCATTTTATAAACAAATGAGGATGAGGAGGGTGTTTTTGTCTCAACATTAAAGGTCTGCTTGGTTCCCACACCTGTATCACTGACATGGACTGAGTTACGTTGCATACTCATTTTGACCAGCTTGTTTAACCTGTTAACATTATAGCCATTGCATAGGTTTAAAATTACCAGACGTTCCCTTGGGTTAAAGGGACTCAGAGTCTGCTCTACACTTGTCAAAAGTATCGAAAATCTAGTATCACACTTGATATTAATATGAACAAGTATCGATACTAAAAAAGTAATATTCACCAGACAGAAATGAACCCTTCCTGAATAGCTTTAGAATGATCTTGAGCTTTATCAAAACTATTACAGTCCCTGACAAAAGTCTTGTCGCTTATCCATTTTGTAGAAACAAAAGCTTATAACCTGACTTTAAATTAATCAATTGGTTTTAGAAATGTCTCATATGAAAGCTAAAACCCTCCCAAATTATGCTCAATATACTAAAATAAATTTGCTTCACTGAAGAAAGATTGATCATTTAATGAACACAGAAAGGTCAGATTTTGGCAAGACAAAAGTCTTGTCGCCTTGTCATATGATGCACCCAATCCTAGATTACAGCCTCACCTGTGATCAGTTACTGATCAATCAATTAGTGGGTGTGTATAAAAAGAACCCCAGCACACCAGACCTTCACATCAACTGCAACTTGACCTCTGACAACATGCCTAAGATCCACCCTGAGACCAAAGCGTTAATTATCAAGAGGCTGAAGACCAGATCCACTGCTGAGGTGGCTGACACCTTCAATGTGTCTCAGCGTCAAGTACAAAGAATAAGAAAAAGATCTGAAAAGACTGGAGATGTTTTTGACAAGCCCAGGTCCGGCAGACCCCGCAAGACAACTGCTCGGGAGGACCGTTTGTTGATTCGAAAATCCAAGGCCAGCCCCTTTTCCACTGCAGCAGAGCTCCACCAGGCCTGGTCACCTCAAGTCCCTGTGTCAACCAGAACAGTTTGTAGAATTCTGTCTCGAAATGGCCTCCATGGTCGAATCAGTGCACAGAAACCAGCACTAAACAAAAGGCAATTAAAAAACCGTGTGGCATTTGCCAAGGCCCACAGCCTGCTAAAAGGATGGACACTGGAAAAGTGGCAGAAGGTGGATTTCTCAGATGAATCCTCGGTTGAATTACATCACAGCCGCCGCAAATATTGCAGGAGACCTACTGGAGCCCGCATGGATCCAAGATTCACCCAGAAAACAGTTAAGTTTGGTGGCGGAAAACTCATGGTCTGGGGTTACATCCAGTATGGGGGTGTGCGAGACATTTGCAGGGTGGAAGGCAATATCAATAGCCTAAAATATCAAGAAGTATTAGCTACCTCTTACATTCCCAACCATAAAAGGGGTCAAATTTTGCAGCAGGATGGTGCTCCATCGCATACTTCTATCTCTACATCAAAGTTCCTCAAGGTGAAGAAGATCAAGGTGCTCCAGGACTGGCCAGCCCAGTCACCAGACATGAACATCATTGAGCATGTCTGGGGTAGAATGAAAGAGGAAGCATGGAAGGCAAAACCAAAGAATCTTGATGAACTCTGGGAGGCATGTAAGACTGCTTTCTTTGCTATTCCTGATGACTTCATCAACAAATTGTATGAATCATTGTCGACCCGCATGGATGCAGTCCTTCAAGCTCATGGAAGTCATACAAGATATTAAATATGGATCTCACAGCACCACTACTTAATTCACTGACGTTATGCAACATATTTTTGTATTTGAAGTAAATTATTTGTTCAATTTTCTGTAGGCGACAAGACTTTTGTCTTGCCAAAATCTGACCTTTCTGTGTTCATTAAATGATCAATCTTTCTTCAGTGAAGCAAATTTATTTTAGTATATTGAGCATAATTTGGGAGGGTTTTAGCTTTCATATGAGACATTTCTAAAACCAATCGATTAATTTAAAGTCAGGTTATAAGCTTTTGTTTCTACAAAATGGATAAGCGACAAGACTTTTGTCAGGGACTGTATAAGACCACATAGACTAGTATACGCCCTTGGACCACTATGGAACCTGCCTGGATAACTGAAGGCCACATGGTAATACAAAAGAAAGTACTATGATCTAATGTTGAAAATTACATTACTTTGTCTGGTTTTAAAATTATCCTTGTGGTATTAGAATCAGTATTGAGTATCGAGTCTTTTTATGCAACTTACATCACAAAACGGAAAAAAAATCCACATGTAATTGCTCCATTTAAATTAACAATTTAACTTAAAGGTGTCTCACATTTTTGGGGAAGGATCTGCCACCTGCTTGCGTCCTGAGACATATTACTACATTGCCTGGAATGTTCCACAGTATGACATTATTAAACTCATCTATCTCCATAGGGAAAATCAGGTGACACCAACAGGCTAAGTTACAGGTCTGTGGCAAGGCAACCCTGCTCACAGTAAGAATGCATGTTTTTCACATTTTTTGGCAGTAAAATACCAAATGCTCCAGAACTTTATGCAATACTGTGTGGGAAATTCCAGGAAATTTTTCATTTATTATATTTATGTTTTTTCAAAGCCTCATAACCTCGTAAACAACAAAAAGAGGACTTATACAGCCCACAATAAAGAAAGAACATCCTATAAAAGTGTTTCTCACAGGTGAATGATTATATAGAGAAGGACAAGAGGGTTTAAGTAACAGCAGGACAAAGGAGCAGTTCATGGTAGTCTGTCCCGGTAGAGGACAGTGAGCTCTGGTGGTCCCCGGGGTATTTCCTCTCCTCCTGGTGCATTCTTGACATGAAACCAGCAGGCTGTGTCCACAAGTCAATCTTTCTCACTCTCTCTCTTTCACTTTCTTTCTTTCTATCTCTCCAAACTTACCTCTACTCTTTCAGCGCAAACAAACGTCCATTCATCCCCCTTTTCAACTTCATCCACATGACAAAGGAATGCTTCAGATGTTGCTAACGTAAAAATCGCACACAAATAACAGCAAATGTAGTAGTATTACAAAGATGCCCCTCCCATACCCCACATTCCACACTTCCCTCTCTTGTCTCCCTCTTTCTGTGTTTTTGTATCATTATGAATAGGCTATATGTGGAAAAGGGAGTGCTGATTTGGTGAGCTTAGTTGTAGTAAACAGATCATTGTATATAGCTACTAGATCAATCAAATGTCAGATAGTTACTTCTACTTTTACTACTACTACTACTACTTTTTTCTAATCTTAATTTTAGATTTTACATTAAATAATACATCTTCATATAGAGTAATTTAGAGAATAGGGCCTTTTGATATAAGCTAGTGTCAATCGCTTCTTTCAAAATAGTCTGTGGTCCCAAATGTTTATTTTTTCCCAGCAGTGAATCCCTTGGGAGTAACAGGTGCTCCATAAAACAACTAGGCGTTTACGTAGTGGTGTTATTAACTTTGATGACATTTGAAGACACTTTTTTAATATATAAAGCTTGTTATATACATTAAACTAAAACTGGAGCATTGGAGATGAATGATAAGATTTTGCTATTCAGAAGGCTGGACCCTGGCACTACAATAAACATCACATCGTCACAGCGTTAGCTTTAAGGCTAGTAAAGCTGCAACAGTAATAACATGAGTACAACATATCTGGAAGCAAATGAGTAATGAGTTTAATTGTGAAAGCAGAAAACTTTAACCAAAATCGCAGATGTAACTGAAAAGATGCGCAAGTCTGGTTTTCTAGCTGTCCGGGTTTTATCTTTGGTGCAAAATCCAAACTGACTTAAAAAACATACCTCTTTTCAGGAGTTTACCCGATGTTCTTTCTTGATTTTCGTATCCTTTCACGGTGAATACTTTACAAAACGTATCAAATAGACGCCACACAGAAAGGCTGTTGAAGGAAAAGTAGTTGAAGACAAAAAACAGTGCAACAAGTTCATTGAGCGGCGAATGCAACTGCAACCTGTTACCTTTGTGTGGGATGTAACTGTCCCGCCCACCACAGCCAAGGAGAGCGCTCTGATTGGTTAAAAGTGTTTTAGAAGGCGGGACAAAGAGTGTGAAGCGCGTTGTTCATTGGGTATAATGCTAAGTCAATCATTCGTCAGTACCGTTTTGTTTCTGATGAAGTTGATCATTTACTTCAACGAGAGTTTTTTTTAGTACTTCTTTATCTGCATCCTATTGAATTACTAGTACTTAACAAAAAAAACAAAACAAAACAAAAAAAACATTATGAATTCTGGAAGCAACAAAAGTTATTTAACTATATGCGATGATGTTACGAAATACGTCACAAGATGGCGCAGCGATTCTCTTGATTGATTGATTGACTTTACTTGATTGATTTACGGACGTAAAAACCCCCCGTCCATCATGAAAGACATTTAAAACCTCAGATTGGAATAAGGCCACCCAAAACGATTCAAAAGATGACAGAAGATATGATAATATTTATTTGTCCCACAATGGGGAAATTAGAGTGTTGTCTGCAATCAAAAGAGCAGACATAAAAATCTAACACAAAGACTATTTCTGAAAACTGGTTGTAAATTAGGTGATAGTAAAAAGGAATATCATTAATGCAACCAGAAATAGCCTACATTTGCCTCAAGATAAGTAGGATGTAGGCTAGGGCAAGGGTACTAGATTCTCATCTTACAGAAATCTATAAATTAAATAGAGGGATTTCTTTTTAGAACTCAGTGTGTTGTTCACTAACTTGACTCATGTAAAACTATGATAAATATTTACTATGATTATCCCACTAAGGTAGGCCTAATAAAAAAACAAAACAAAACAAAACAACACCATAAAAACCTGTCATATGCGCTTTAATAATAACCAGTAGTTAATCAGTATATTAATGAATGCATTAACTCCATGGAAATGAATAATCAAATAAGTAATTGTCATTAAAATTGTTGAAGCAGAAGCCCTGCAGACGAGTGTTGTCTTGGCCAATTCTTCTCCTAGACAAGCCCTCCGACCTGCAAAATAACTCCAGGTAAGAGTTGAATATGTTCATGAAGGTAATTAAAATTAGAGATCAAATAACAGTATTGTTATTATAGCCTACCAGTGGAAAATGGCAGAAAAGCCTCTCTCTTGGTGAATTTACCATCTTTGTCCAGGAAATGAGAAGGGTTGAAAGTGTGTGGAGTTTCCTATTCATTCTCATCATACAGTACAGAAATGATGAGAGAAAAAACAACAACAAATGTATCCTAAAGGACAAGGTTAAGGACAAGATTATTTATTTATTTGTTTATTTATGTACTTGCTCACTCACTCACTTATTTAACATGTGTTCACAAAGATCATAAAAAGTTTTTGGCCTATACAGTCAAGTTTCAATTTATGTTTTGAAGCATTGGAAACAAGCAGGTGTAGTGGACACTCCACTAAGTTGCGTAGCTCACCTTTAAGGTGGTGAATATAGGCCCGAGTCTACACGGGTGCAAAAGGGTGCACTGCAACATCATTTAAAAGTGTTTGCGCCCTCATTTCAGGCAGGTAAAATAATGAGATTTAATGGAAGAGTTATATATTTGCACCCCTTTGAAACTCAGATGCACCCTCAGTCAGCTTGGTCTGCACCCAGGCCTGAGTGAATGTGTCATGTTTAATGGACTTTACCAATCAGTACTTTAATGTACGACAAGTTAAGTTTTGACAAACAATCTTTTGCAATTTATTAAAAAATACCGTTCTAAAAGTTTACTTTAGCTTTTCATTTTATGTAACCAAAATAAAACCCAACTAATATGAGACTTCTTGCCCCAGGCCAAAACAAGCCTGTCAGTTTTCCTGGTGAGAATGAAAGATTGTAAAAGCCTTGTCTATATTATTTTCAGATAGTTAAAGTTATATATTTGGGGCAATCGGTTATTTTATGTATTTATGATAGTCGTCAAAATACCCCTAACGGTAAGACCTCCTCATCAAGCCTAAACCTTGTTGGCCATATTATGTCCAATAGGTCTATTTTTAATATTATTTGTTTCTGGGACATTGTCTTTGGTGATGCCATAAATGAAAATGTATCAAATGCATTAAAACACTGTTAAACTGCTGCTATCGACTAATCGTGACTACCCGACAAGAAAAAATAATCCTAGTTGTATTTTGCTCATTGTAATCATCATCTGGACTATTTAAAGACTAGTTGACTAATTTAACAAATAATTGCTGACTAGTTTACTACTAAAATAATTGTTAGATGCAGCCCTAAATGAGATAGCGTTGGGCGACGAGAAATAGGCTAAATCTACCAGAAAAAAGCCATCAACCGGTAAGACATGTAGGTAACAGAGATTAAGAAAGAGCCATCGAAACAAACAATGAGTGCAAATGTTTACTTTGACTCTCTACTTTGCTTAAAGGCAAATTTTCTTATTCTGCCTGTAACATAAACAGTATATTACACAATGCACTATATTATGATTAAAATAAATTAACTTAATCATTATAGATAATGTGTTAAACTGTGTCATTATTATATGGTTGTACAATTCATCACGATAACTGACCGCATTAAGGAGGTAGCCCTGAAAGGGCACATCCCTGCTGGTTTTGGGAGGTACAAATGTGTTACGTGAGGTGACTCTGAATTTCATGTATAACCACATCAGCATAGGGGAGGTTTTTCTGATCTTCTACACAGATTTGACAACTTCATATTTTTCTATCGAGCTCCAAGAGACACATCACAACGGTTTAAAGTGCGTATGACAGGCCAGACTATATTCATTTCCCTAAAACATAGTTTCAAGCATTCATACAACAAACTTGTTATTATATATTTTGTATATGTTGTCATATTTAAGATTTGTCTAAATATCTACATTTTATTTATTAATTAATCTGACTAACTGAAACAATAGTTTCTTGTTCTAAACATTTATAAAAGATACTATCCCACCGAACAAAGTCATGTCATACGCTAAAAACATTTTCCATTCATCTGAATGTGTGGAGATTTGGCCATAAACAGTAAGCCCCTTCTGAGAGTAGCTGCACTGCTGTAAACAAGAGCCTTATTATGGATAATAGATCCTTGTTATTGTAGTGAGCCTTTACACTGTGCCAATCCTAATGCTGGAACAAAAAGGTATACAAATACAAATAGGTATAACAAGGCAATGCACAGAAAGCATTCTCTGAACCCACCTCCTCTTTCTTCTTTTGGATTAGAAAGTGACCAACAAAGCCAGAACAAAGCCCAGGGTGTAATGTCTCTCTCAAACCTGTGATCAAGTCCATGTTCATCTTGGTCAATTTAGCAGCACTTCTCATTATGTGTTTGTGCTTGTTTATCCAATATCTTAGCCAAGAAATTATGCTGTACAGCTGCAATGCAAAAAAATGGTTATGATAAGTGCCCAGGTCTAATAGAGGTGGACAGACAGAATCACACTAATGGTGCCAGTGTAATCTCCAGTGGACAGTATTACCTTTTCCTTATGGCAGTGTATGGTGTATGATCTGTATTTGACCAGTTTAGCCGATCTCCATGTTATATTCGATCATTGGATTGGTGAATAAAATTACCTGGATTGGTACTAATCCCATAAGTCGAACATTCTCATGTTTCTGAATATTCGGTCATATTCAAACCTGCTTCCATACAAAACTGCTGATATCATGTTGGAGGTTTATTGGCCATGTTGTGTCAAATGGTTTTCCTGCAACATCATAAATCATATTATTAATATGATTATTATATTAATAACTAAGGGTTCTGTATTGAGGTCTACAGTAAAGCATTAAGTGATATCTGTATGCTTTTCAAACTCTTAAAACAGACAGTGGCTTTCCTCAATAATTTGATTCTCATCTCCTTAAACCATTCTAAATTGAGAAATTCAGACCATACAAACATCAAATGTTTACACAATAGGTCATTCTTGAGTCAGGATAAAATATTTTTTTTCAAGCATATGACTTTCAAAATATAAATTTCCAAAAATATTTTAGCATTATAAAATAAGTTTCTGTAAATAATGAACACATATTTGGCTGTACATTTTAATGCCTTGTATGTGCTGAAAAATCTACATATATATTTAACCCCTTAAAAGCCAGTTTGAAAAGATGTAGTGTAGAAATGGCCTCTAAAATTGAGGTATCTTCTAGAAAACTGACACCAGGATGCAATTTTATATTTTTTTATATTGTTTATAGTGCTCTGGGAAGTTTCAACTTTGTCTAAAATTTGAAGTTTGTAGCATTTTTAGTTTGAACTCCATCAGGGACTGGTCACCATCACACACGAGTTGACGACTGATGGAGCTGACAAAAGTGCATGTTTTTTCCCCTTGTTAAACATATGATAAACTGCAGCAAGTTTCTTTCTGTTATATTTTTAGCATAATTCTTGCTTTACATGGATCTCGCTCTCCTCCCTCCCTTAGCCCCTCCCTTCCTTTGATCAGCCCCTCCCCTCCGTTGGGACATCTTCTGCTCACAGCTTTACTTTACATTTTCATTATTTCCTCAGGCACAGACTGGAAGCACCTCCTCACTCAAAGGGAATGGGATCCTCACTGGGCTCAAAGAAAAACTTTAATTTTTTCAGACTTTTTGCTTTGAAGAAGTTTCTTTTCAAACTACAGGGATAGCTGTTTGGTTGCTGTCCTCCTGTGGTTCCTTGATTTTCTCTGAAATTGTGGAAGTCTAGTGCGGTTTGTTTAAGGTTATTTATTTATTTTTTGTAACCATAACTTGCACATAAGATAAATACAGGACCACAAGACTGATTTAACAGTCATGGCAAAGTGGTTTAAAGATTTCCCCATTAACTTGAAGAATGGCAATGAACGTGCACGCTCTGCCTCTGAGTCCGGCCCGCAGACCAGATCCAAACCCTCTTTTTCTCGGGACAGTCTGAAAGGCAGTCCCAGAAAAGACGGAGGGGTTGGAGGTCTTTTAGTTGGAAGAAACAGGAAAAATTCAGCCATAGAGTTGGGTCGTAATAACGCAGGGTCTGGGGGAACTGTATGGGATAGTTTGACTTCTGGGAAAAGTCGGAAAAACTCCAAGATTGAAGCAGGGACATCACCAGAGGAGCAGCGCCAGGTGAGGAGCTCCAGTTTGGCTCAAGCCTATATCAGCAGAATGATCAAAGTGGACAAACAGCAAGACAAGACCTCCAAGCTCACTGGAAAGAGTG
Source organism: Taenioides sp. WSHXM2023 (assembly GCA_029959045.1). Lineage (NCBI taxonomy): Eukaryota > Metazoa > Chordata > Actinopteri > Gobiiformes > Gobiidae > Taenioides > Taenioides sp. WSHXM2023. The sequence continues at coordinate 35,152,697 of CM057088.1, read as the reverse complement.
AGAAGCAAAGCCTGCCTGAAAACGACAAGGGGAGAACGGATATTAAAGCAACAGTGAGTAACTTGATTTTATGTAACTTTTCTGGTAGAAGGCCCACCACCTGCTTGTCTCCATGGAGATTGTATTGCTCTGCCTGGTATGTTCCACAGTATGGCATTGAACTTATTTATGTATATATAGAGACAAACAGAGACAGGTCAAGTTTCAGGTCAGATCTGTGGAGCGGTGTTCCTGTTAAAGTAAGAATGCTTTGGAAGGTCATTTTGAGCATAAACAAATCTGATATTTAACTTCAGATTAACACTGTGGAACACTAAGTTGTGATGGACCCCCCCATATTAGAACAACAATTTGACACTTGAAATTTAAACAATATAAAAGTAGGGATGGGCGGTGCTGACATTGGCGTCTTGATTTTCCCAATAACAATGATCTTAGAATGAAATTTCTGACTAGAGACAATTCTAATTTTTCATACTTAAAGGGCCCATATTACACTATTTTCTGATCTCTGTTGTAATGTTGTTTCCTCATCATAAACATACCTGGAGTTGTGTTTGGTTTCATTCACACATGTTTAACACGGATTTAGTCTGTCTTGTCTGTCTTAACAACTCTCAAGTTGAAAACACTTTGTTCCACCTTGTGATGTCATGTGGTAATACAGGACACTGTTTTTTTAAAGTCAGTACACCTTCACTAGAATCGTACAGATAATTTCAGCCCTGGAATTGTCTATCTCTACTAAACTAAAGGTAAAAGGAGCTGATAACTTGAAAACTACTACTACATGACATCACAAGGTGAAACAGAGTATTTTGAACTTTGAAGAGGTAGACAGACTAATAATAAAGGATTACTCAAACATGTGTGAATGAAACAAAACACAACTCCAGGTCTGTTTTTGAAGTTAAAATTCACAAGAGTCAATTTTGCGTGATGTAGGACCTTTAAAAACCACAAGTCCATGTTGCACCTCAAAAAGTGCTGACTCTGACATGCAATCAAATTTAGCTTTTGTTTATTTTTCCATGTATTAGTTCACAAGATCAAGTTACCAGTTCTATCAAAGCAGTACAATGGTGTTTGACTTCTTTGTATCCCATCAAACAGACTGTACAATGCACTGACCTCTTTGGACAAGAATTTCCGGTGGTTCTGTCACTGTTAAAGACACCGCGTCCTTTGAGTGTGATATCTGGTTCCCCTTTTATGTTTGATGTTTAAAGGTCTGCCTCCATAGAGATGTTATTTCTCTGCCTGGAGTGTTCCACATTATGGCATTAAACTGATGTATCTTGCATTAATTTAATTCAACACATTTTATGCGCCAAAATACCTCGAAAACACAGATCTGACCTATTGTGTAAACAACACCATGGAGACAAAATGGTGAAAAAGAAAATCTTGCACAGTGCAGCTTTAAGTATGAATATTGAATTTGTATTGTAAGTAATGTTTATTGTGTGTTTTTAGCTAATTATTCTGGAGGATTACGCCGATCCTTTTGATGCAGAGAAAACCAAAGAGCAAAGAGAAGCGGAGAGAGCAGGAGTCAATGATGGATACATGGAGCCATACGATGCACAGGTTATTATTACAGGTAAGTGCACAGTAGGGCTGAGCAAATAATCACATTTATACAGTAATTTCTAATTGTCAATGATACGCTGGGGGTGTTCTTCTTGTATCTCTATTTGCGGAATGTTCAGGAGTGACACAATGCACACGTTAAACACTGTCAAAAAAGTAAGATCGTCTGGAAACTCAACACATTTTCAATGGTCTGTGAGCAATACAAGTGTTCATGGTCCTGTTTAGGTGTTTCATCAAAAAGGTGAGAGTGACTAACTGAAAAACTAATGCTAGCTAGCTTGTGACTGTAATTTTATGTGTGAGAGACTTGAGACAGCTCTCCTTTTGTGGTTCCAACTAAACCAGCTCTTTATAGTCCGATTGTATTATACTGAAACTCAGATTAAAGTTTAATAAAGCCTCAGACACAGCAGGGTCTACAGTTAGCATCATACCCCCAAGGAATGTTGATGATCAGCTGCAAAGTATCAGTACAGAAAGGCAAGTCAATAGGATCAAATAAAACAGATTGATAAGAGAAGAAAATGGGAATTTACTTTTTGTCATATTGTCCAGTATAATATATATATATAGTTTTTGCTTACCAATACAAGCATCTATTGAATTTTATCATATGGGTCAGAATTGGTTTCCTTTGTTATTTTAGGGGGTTAAACTCTGGCCTTTTTGGACTATTCAGATTTATAAGCAAGTTTCAGTATTTTTGACATATACAGGAGCTTTCGTGCAGTTTTCACATTTTTGCTTTAAAGTGATTTTGAACCCCACTTGATCTGCCCTCTCATCGCTGGTGGTTGCTATAGAAACAGTGTTGTGCAGGGACAATGGGTGCAGCTTCCTTTTCCAGCTTCCTGTCTCCTGCCTGCACTTCCTTTGCCCCATTCTCTACATAGGAAGTTGGCCCCTGACCACCCCTCTCATGTACACATAGCGACACGTACAAACACCTTATAAAATAATGCACCACAGCCCCTCGCCACTTCTAACCCAATCATTTCCCAGCAGTCAGGAAGTGGGACCTGGTCTGTCAGCCAATCAGCAGCGGCGTTGACCTTTTCTTCCTGTAGCCCCATTGTTTGGTCACACAATAGTGCAGACACAGAGGCTACCTGTCAGACAGTGAAAAACAGACTGTGTAGAAATTCCCTGAAATGTAGAGACTTATTCATAACAAATACAATATCAGAAGAATAGAAAAGTTTTAATCAAGGTTAAAAGCCAACAAAAGTATTAACATGATTTACATCTGGTATTTTGCAGAAAATTTTCTGATATCAATTGAGAATCTTTAATTATGCATATTATTTGAAGTTCAATAATCCTGCAACAATCCTGCAATGGCGATGATGTTAAAGGAAATAGCAATAATATTCACTGCACTGATTTATGGATCCATGGACGCCATTAGTTGACTTCTGTATGTATATACAATGTAAAAAGTAGTAAAAATAATAAAAAAGAACATTGAATGAGATGGTGTATCCAGACTTTTGACTGGTAATGTATATGTACAGTGACAGATGGGCAACTGCTTTGCCCACTGCTTTGCTTTTGCCTGTGACAGAAATACATACGTTTATGAGAAAAGTCATGTTAACCCCCTCTCTCCCTGTTGCAGAAGTGCGCAGACGTGGGTCCAAGGATCTGCTCAAAGTGTGTGTTTTGGTGGATCGGAGTCAGACGGAGGGGAAGTCTGAGGAGGGGTCTCCCACAGCCCTGAACATCTACGACACCCCATACGAGGGTCCCAGTGAGGGTGGTCCTGACACAGACAGTGAGGGCGTGTGGATCCCTGTGTCACGCCCGGAGTCTGATGTGCGTCCTGCTGGAGAGTACGAGCTGCCCTGGGAGTGGAGGAAGGAGGACATTGTCCGAGCCCTGTCAGGTACATTGAGACACAATAGATATTTAAAGGTGCATTATGTCACTTTTCTGGTGGAGAGTACAGCACCTGATTCTGAGTAATTCTTGACACCTGAGTCTGAAGTTCATATTGTTATTGTATTTATATATTTTTGATATGGACATTGGACAGTACCCCTTACATTGTTTATAATGATTGATATTTTTTAATAGGGTTTAGGGGGTTCTTTAAGCAGGTAAAACATATAAATGATTCAGCCACGGCAGGGAGTTATGGTTTTGGGTTTAGGAGAAGCCTGATATAATTTTCACATTTGTTACGATGAACATTTTTGTTGAAATGAGAAACAAATATCTCAATAATGTACAGTAATAATAATATTGTTTATCATCATTTTCATAGCTCAGTTTGAGGCAGTGGACTGTTCAGCCAGCAAAGAAAACAGCGCCACCACGAGACCGAGGCAGAAGAACTGGACCAAGACCCTTGTCTCTTCCACTCCCTCTTTCCCCTCCTCTCCGATTCTCAAACTCTCCCCCCTCACTCCAGCCTCCTCCTCCTCTTCTTTCTCTACTCTGAAACCTCTGCCCCTCTCTCCATCCTCCAGCTCAAACAAACTGTCTCCCCCTTCACCCTCTTCGCCTGGGAGCCCACTAGAGGGAGACGCAGCCCGAGTGGACCCCTGCCTGCCCCTGGAGAAGCAGAGGTAAGAGAAGAAAGAGCTCTGTTGGATTAGAATAAGACCAAATATTGTACTTGGTTGTGTTTTCAAATTAGCTATTCATGTGAGATCCTTTTCACTTTCACTACATTCTTTCCTTTTATTCTATATATTCTTAGAATAAAACATTGTTTTAGTATTAATAACTTATGATATGAAACCTTTCTGGTGGAGGATTTGTTATGGAAGATGGAAATGTTATTGTTTTGCCTGGAATATTGCACACTATGACATTAAACTTATCTGTCTTTATAGAGACAAGCAGGTGAAGCCACCAGGCCTAGTTACAGGTCAGATCTATGAAAAGACAACCCTGATAACAGTTAGAATGCACTTTCTCAAGGTGTGTTGTTTAGTAATAAAAACACCTATAATTGAAGAAATGCTGGATAGACAGGCTTAATGCCATGGTGTGGAACATCCAGGGAGAATCAGAACATCTCCATGGAGACAAGCAGTTGACGGGCCTTTTACCAGAAAAGTTACATAGTACACCTTTAATGTGTACAGTACACTGTATGTATAAATTGTCCTGTAAAGACTTGACTTCTTTTGAGATGATGGTCATCTCCATCTTGTGCCCCGACTCAGCAAACCTCAGAATATGAATTAAGTTAAGTTATGGGTCAAGTGTGAATAAAAGTCTGTTTAAAAACATAGAAAACATGCTCACGGCTGCTTTCATAATGCAATAATGTAGAACCCCTCATGCATGAAGCCTTGTTTATAAATGGTGTTAGCCTGTAGCCATTAGCACCTTGTGTCCCATTAGCTGCTCATGTTCTTATGTTCAGTTAGTCTACTCTATATCTCAGGTCTCTCACCTGTAACAGTGGAGATCATTCATAGTTTTTTGTACAGTGTAAATCAGAGTTGGCCTGTTGTGTTCTTCACCATGTTTTCCTCATCCTCACACCATTGCTGCGTATCATTGGCCTGACATTTGACTTATCTCCATATGCCAGTGTGTTATATGTCAGTGATCGTCTGTCTATCTCCCCTCGCTCCTCGCTCACCCCTGGAGCTGGTACCATGGCAGCGTAACTCGACAGCAGGCGGAGACTCAGCTGCAGCGCTGCAGGGAGGCCAGCTTCCTGGTGAGAGACAGCGAATCAGGGACCAGCAAATACTCCATCGCTCTGAAGTGAGTGCACAATATAGACTGCTGCGTGTGCTTTCTGCTCAGGATGCAACCACTTCATAATGCAACATGTACACTTTTATTTATAGACTGTCTTTTTCTGCTGCATCACTCACTGATCACTATTCAACCCATCTAATAACTCTGTCTAAAAATAGATTTCAGTTACAGGGATGTCAGTATTTGGCAAAGCTAAAATGTTCAAAGCATTACCAGAGGTGAGTAGAGTAACCTAAAGGTTTTACACTGGAAAGAGTTACTTCAAAATGTTATTGCTCATTTGAAAGTAATTGTAATAGTAACTGTCTGGACATAACATCTGATTCATAATTTTAAGTTATTTTAGGCCTAATTTGAATGACAAAAGTTAATATCTAAAGGCGCAGTCCTTGAAACTTCAGTATAAAAAAATCACATGTGTACTCACTGTGGGAAGAGTAATCAAAACCTTAGAGTATTGAAACTACTCAGAGAAGTTCAATTTTATGAAAAAGTTGCTTAACTAATTGATCAAATGTTAGTGCCGCCCACCTCTGTTCATTAGGCTCATATTTACAGTTGAAATTATGTCATCCTTAAGAGGCAGGCATCTTGTGTTTTGTGTGGGTGTCTGCTTGATTGCACATTTGTTGTTTTACTCTCATTCATTGAAGTGAACACATTGCAGGCTCCACTTTTCTTGGAACAACACTGTAAGTCTGTTTGTGTTTAATTTTCGTTTAGGACCAGCCACAGTTGTGTACACATCATCGTGGCACAGACTAAAACCTGCAAGGGCTTGGTCTACACGCTGGATCAGAGTAGCTGTGTGTTCTCCTCTATCCCTGAGCTGGTACATCACTACTGCATACACAGACTGCCTTTTAACGGAGCCGAGCACATGACCCTGCAGCATCCGGTTCCCAAGCAACAATAAACACGGACAGAGCCAAACTGAGTGGAAGAGACAAGCACAATCACGAGATACAAGAGCACAAATTTGCACACTTGTAAAAACTTTGTACACAGAAGACACACTGAGTCAGAGAGACAGTGCTTTAGATGGGTGATGTGAAAAGTAGCTGTCAAAGCAACTACTTTATTTACTGTGGTTTAGCCCAACAATGTCTTAGCACACAAAATAAGTACATTTTGCATAATATAGGACCTTTAAAAAAAAATATCCGGTTGACTAAAACTATTATGCATTTAGTCAACTAATTTATATATGACATTTTTGTCAACTAAAACTTAAAACTTGATAAAGTAAGGTAGTGTATTCTATCTGGCCCAAGCTCTGGCATTATTCGAAAGCTTTATGACCTCCTGAAAAGATATCGTTACACAGAGCTGCTGATATCAACAATTACCAACATGGCACGAGGAGCCCAGTCTGTGTGATCAATACACATGATTGGAGTATATTCTTTCATCAATCCCCCCTGCCAGTCACAATATTGATCTGTACAGAAAATCATACTCATTTACCAACCACAGTGTCAGTCAAGAGAAAGAAGGTATTGATCCTATAACTAGTACTGTACTGTAGTGGGAGGCGTTGCAAACATTATACTGCTCGGTCAGCAAAAAGCCTGTCCATAAAGTCATGCACAAAATGTCAATATTATAAATGTTATGAGGCTTTTTCAATTACAATTTTCTGCAAAACAAAGATGATTATATTTCCGAAAGAGAGGTGGGTGATATCAAATTTTACAAGCTAATATTGTTGTTCTGTAATTAGAACATTGAGTGTGATATCTGTTAATGGGTTTCAGCATCCTGTTACATGCAACATTTTGAAGACTTTTTCCCATTAAAAATATGTTTTATTTAAAATGTTAATCGCCATAGCAACTGTCCTAATTTTTCATCATTCTGAAACCCAGAGATAATATGGAAACTGTAGCAAAAAATGCTGTGTGATCTTCTATTCAAAGGTTTAAATTTCCTGTTTATATGTGAATCCTTTCCCCCCTTCAAAAAATAGAATTGCATGTTTTGGATGGTTAATTGCTATGGCGACTACAATTTTTCATCACTAGTCTGAACCCTACACTTTTGTGCTGAAATGTATGTAAAAGATGACTGAAGTGGCATGATGTTTTAATGCTGTATTGTATTACTTTCCCTTAAATAAAGTGTAATTAATTGTAACAAGAAGGTGACAGTGTGTTATTATTAGAAATGCCAGCAGCAAAAGCCAACTGCACTGAAACAGATACGAGGCGCTAACCAGAGTGGATCTATGTGTTTTTCTCTTGTAGCTGTGAAACCATTGACCTGAGTGTGAAATCAATTACAGCTAACACGCACTCACACGCAACCCTATGCAGACACACAAGCCGCACATCTGCACTTAGAAAATACTGTCATACCAAAAATACATAGGCCTATAGTATGCATACACAATGAATGAAGACGCAAATGGCAATAGACTTGTGTAACATTAGCATAACACAATATAGGCTTTATCCTGTGTTCTGTGCATGTGTTGTGATGTCTTATACTAGTAAACGCCAGAGGTTTGGCTGTGATGCTCCGAAACGTCTTTGGGTTTGGTGTATTTGTGAGGGGGCGTGCATGCAAGCGTGAATGGGCCCTGTGCATCCATGTGTGCCTAGTGTGTGTGTGTGTGTGTGTGTGTGTGACAGAGATAGAGCACAGACCGGATTTTTCTGTACAGGGATTACCAGGTTGCCATGGTGATTAGTTATAAGGGAGGTAGGGCCATGTCTCGAACGAAAGGAGAGGGAGAGTGGGACTGACTGCAATATGGAAAAAAGCTATGAATAATTGTGGATTTGATGTGGTAAGCATATTGACATAGCATATTGTGAATGGAGAGCAGCAATCTGTAATGTTGTAAATGTAGTGTCTTAAAGATACACTATGTAAATGTTGTCTGCCATCAATATACGTCTGAAATGTTCTGCAGTGTGGCATTAAACTGATCTTTTTTGTATTTGTTCAATTACAGGTGTTTTTACTTCTCAAAAAAAACAAAAACAAAAAAAACCAAACTTGCAAAACAGGCATTCTTGCTATAAATGGGCTCCCCTCTCCACATACTTGACATGTAACTTGCGTTGGTGGAATCACTTGCTTGTCTGCGTGGAGATATGTTTAAAGGGCCCATATTACACAATTTTTTATCTATGTTATAAGATTGTTTCCTCATCAAAAACACTCCACCTTGTGATGTCATGTGGTAATACAGGAAGTGCTCCATTGTGTTTTTTAAACTCCATGCTTTACTAGAATCATTTGGAAGATTTCAGCCCTGGATTTTTTTTTTTCAACCTCTACTGAAAAAAAAGGTAAAAAGTAGATAGTAGTAGATAGTTGTTAACTTACTTACTCAAAAAGCATGTCTTTATTAATTGGTTCCCATTTTGACCCTCTCCCACTGGTCAGGGTATAATGGACAATAGCAGTGGTACATGTGCTCAAGACAATGCAAGTAATTAGTGCGCAGAGATCTCAGTCAAACCTCTTTTGTGTTGTGTAGTCATTTTAAATCTTAACCTGCCACACCACGAGTCATAAATGCTGCCAAACAATGACCACCATCACCATAAATCTCCTCTTTGGTTTCCCTTTAGGCCCCCAGTCTGACAGCTCTAACCTCAGCGTCTGTTTTGGAATATATTTAGGCACCGTTCTGCCCAAATTGTCTCATTCTGACCTCTCTGGTTTTATTTATAAAGTATCCAAAATAAACTGCTGCCCTGATTTTCAACTTTCAAATCCTTTAAATCCATGTCATTTTCAGAAATAAACGCAACATTTTCAGCTCCCTTGTACCTTCTGGTCTGACTCCTCTTCATTACCCAGTGCAGTACTTAGGAATTTTATATCAAGTACTACATAAGAAAATACTTGACTTTAAGTACCATTAGAGCTAAACCTAGGCATGAGGACACATTTGCTTGGAGTGTTAAGGAGAGAAATGTAATGTAAATATAATGACTGTCTGGTTCTCCACCTATTCCTTCACTTTCAATGTAATAGGGCTGCAAGTTTATATCACAATCAAATCAAAATTGCAGTTTGAATTGACGCAATTGGCACATCGCAAAGATTGCAATTTTTGAAGTACCATAAATTCCTCCACAAACAACAAAATATCCTGTCTTATTCTTCATAAAAACTGCTAAGCCTGTATTTTAAATCTGTATAAACATGTTCTGAAATGTGATTCTTGTATTAGTTTGTCAGTTCATATTTCTGTCTATCTTTTTGTCTATTCTCCTGTGATGTGTTTAGAATGTGAACCTTTGTGGAGGTCCCACCACCTGCTTTTCCCCATCAAGATGTTATTACTTTGTCTGGAATGTTTCACAGTATGGCACTGAGCCTTTCTAGCTTCACGGAGACCAAACCAGACCAAGTTACAGGTCAAATCTGTGGAGAGGCAACCTTGTTCACTATCAGTTTTTATTAGGTATTTTTGAGCTGTAAAACCACCTGTTTAAAGTCATACTGTGGAACATTATGCAGTGACATATCCATAGAAACAAGTAGGTGATAAATCCCCAACCGAGAACATAGTGCATCTTTAAGGTTCAGGTACACTTTATTGTCTCCTTAAGAAAATTTGTCTTCTGCATTTGATCCATCCTCATAATCTTATTATTTAAGCAAAAATAGCAAGTCTAATCACACTCACAATGCTTGTCAGAAAAATACCAATCAAATACTGTTCAGCCCATATTGCTTTTGTATTTCTTTCATGATATTGTTGTTGTTTTCTCCTCAGAGCTCGGGTCTCTTTAACACAACAAATCATCCGCCTGCAGAATATGATGTAATATGTTGAACTGGCTTATGCTGCACAATGGAAGCACTTACTATTGATTCTTGCTCTCTTCATTCAAGCATGGCACAATGAAGGCAAAAAGTATGCTCGCTCCAGACTCATTGTCATTGTCAGTGTTATACTAATCATACAGCAATATATTATGATTCATATGGGCATTTAAAGGACAGCAATAATCATCCCAAGTGTGATTCCATACTGTCTACTATGCAAGCCGATGAATATAACCATCTCCCAATAAATAAGTGCAATAAAAGCACTTCCGCATCTCAACAAATCCTATCTACAAGTACACACTGGACACTTTATGAATACATGTATGACTCTGCATCATATTTACTAATTACAGTAATGGTCAGATCGAGCAATAGCCACTGCCCAGAGATGAAGTGACAAGCGAGAGGCAGAGGGACTGGGTGAGGAGGAGAGAGAGAGAGAGAGAGAGGGAAGGAGGGAGCAGGGAGGGGTGCGAGCCAAGGGAAGACAAGCACTCGTGGGGGTCCCAGCTTTTCAATAATTTAGAGAGCGACTTGGAGCACTCAGAGCAGAGGAGGAGCACTGTCAGGTCAGCTCATTCACTGCAGAGGAGAGGGAGATGTGGAGAGAGGAAAAGACTGGAGGCAGCAACAGCCAACAGGATAAAGATAGCACAGGAGGAAGACATGCACAGAGCCATAGCACATTTGTGTGTTCATAAACGCACAAAAAGTGTGTGTATTCTGCCAGTGTGTTGTGTGTGTGTGATGGAAATAGACAAATTGAAGGAGAAACAGGTCGTTTTGTGCTTTCTCTTAGTCACCACGGCAACCGCCTCCACCCTCCTCTCCTCACTCTCTCTCTACACCCCTGTTTACTTTTTTACACTGTCTCACCCATCCCATGCCCACTGCCTCTCGCCCACGCTCCTTCGTCTCTGCTTACCAGGGTGCGTGCCCTGTACCCCTATCTGTGCTGCAATACCCCCCTCCGCCCTCGCTCAGCCCTCAGCATCTCAGCATGTGGTCAGCCCTGGGTGTATGCAGTTTTATACTTGAATGCATTATGTTTTCTACATGTTCTAACTTTAGAGGTGGGGTATTGCCATTGCTTTATAATGTAATAAGAAAATAAAGCTGGTTTAGGGTAAGTACAAAAAACAATAATTCAAAGTGTGTCCAAATAAAATGCCATCATCAATATAGTTTATAAAGGTGCTCTATGTAACTTTTCTAATGGGGGTCTAGCACCATGGAGATTTGATTGTTTTGCCTCGATGTCTTTAAATGTAAATAAATCGACAAACATACTGTAAGCAGGCTCTCCTCTCCTCAGATTTGACCTGTAACTAGTGGAGCTACCTTCATGTTGAGACAGATAAGTCAAAAGTCATACTGGAAGACTCTCAGCAAAGTCATAACATCTACCAGAAAAGTTGCATAGTGCACCTTTAAATATATGCTTCAGCTCCTCTGTATTGCTGCTTTATTATTGTTGAAAGTTCATACCACTTTAGACATTTCACTTCAGGCGTTAGATTAGTCAAATAAACTGAATTAAAGAAGCAGGTGCCACTGACTTTCACAAGGTCAACAAGACAAACACGTTGAAAATTCCGTCTGACTTGTGCGTGAGAGAATCCTGGCATCATGTCAGAGGTACTCGCCCTCCTCTCTCCCTCTCATCCACGCCCCTCTCTCCCTCTCATCCACGCCCCTCTCTCCCTCTCCCTGCCTCTGTAGATCTCTCCCTCCCTCTACTCCCCTCTCTTTGCCTCTCTCTCCTTTTCTCTCTCTCCTTGCATCTCTCTGTATCTCTCCCTCCCTCTCTCTCTCCATCTCTCCCTCCCTCTCTCCATCTCTCCCTCCCTCTCTCTCCCATCCACGGTGCACCCCCACCGGTCCCGCCCCCTCGCCTCCAGCGCGCGGCGGCACGTCGTCGCATCTTTCCACGCACATTCAGCCAACGCGTGTACCTGACTGGCTCTCGCTGCTGTTTTAGTTTTAATTCCCCAACACCCGCGCAGGTTGGAGTTTGATTTTATTACTGTTGTTTGGGTGGACTTGGGCACCGACGGACACAGGCGTAACGTCACCATGCCAGGTAGAAAGTGAGACAAGCTTCTTCATCGTGCGGACGAAGAGGAGGAGGAGGAGGAGGTGTAGCGGAGTCTCAGTCACTGCGGTGCGCTTTTGGGGTGGACTCTTGGCGTTATAATCCATAATGGTGATGATGACGGACGCCTGGTTGCCTCTGCTGTTGGCTCTGCTCGCCATTGCAGGAGGTAAGTAACTTGTTTATCTAATAATGGCTTCACCGATGCTCTTTTGTGTTACCTCCACAACGCAGGCCATAGTCAGCCAGCCACCACCGCGCACACCGTGAATAATACAATACATAAGGGAGGCAGGCAAAAAGCAATACGTCTGTGCGTAAATGTTGTGTAATAATGAATCCTGTCAGTGATGTTGTACCACGTTTTTTGTAACAGCAACGAGGAGTGCGATGGAATTACATAGTGGAGAACGCAAGATGCCCACACTCCAAAAATAGAAATCATTTACAAATCAAACGCAACGTCTCACCTTATCATTATTATTTATTCACAAGTAAAAGATAAAATGGCGCGTATAAAAGTGACCAAACAGGGATCTCCTCATGGCAAAAGACATGTCCAAGCATAATGTTTAGTCATAGTAATTGCTGGTCTCCAGAGTGAAATTGTAAGATGGGATGTGGAAGCTATTCACGTAACATTAAGGTTCATTTGAGCTGCTCCTCTATATCTCTGTCCATTAGAGGTGCCATTAGGGAGTGAGGGGGTGGGCATAAAATTTTGTTATCAGTCAACACTTTCTCATTAACACTGAGGTCCTGGATTGAGTGGGCAGGTTAATGAGTGGCACGTTGAAGTCAAATGATGCATTATCCATCAACACAGGAAACTCGTATAACATAAATAAATTGTCACAGGATTGTACTCGGTCTCCTTACCTTAACCTTAACTCTAACCTTGCTTGGGGTCTCCTCTCTAGAGCTAAATATTGTTGACTTAGAGGCATTTTTTTTTTTTTAACAAGCATTGTGATTAGATTTGCATTTTATATTTTTTATCGTAGAATTTTGATCATAATCTAAAGACGCCCAGCAGATTATTTAGAAAAGTTTAAAATATGAACTATAGAGTGGTTAAAAGTATTGAAAATCAGATATCGATCGATATTAAAACTAATATCAAAACTAGATACTAATTTGTATTGATAAAAAAATATTAATATTTTATCTTGAAAATTACTGCTTTTATAAAAAAATTGTGATGTTGAAATTGATATGAAGTATCAAGCTGATTCTTTAGCATCAAAATCAGGTTTCAAATAGTAGTATTATAGTAGTATAATACAAGAATCTCATGCATTTCAGAACATGTGTGTAGAGGACTAAACTACAGGGTTAGCAGGCTTTATACAGAATAACACGGGCAATTTAGCTGTTTTCAAATGATAAATGTTACTGAAATAATTGCTAATTGTGAGCGGAGTCAATGAAGTATCCATTAGCCTGTTTAGGCGTACTTTACTTGTCGCTAATTTAGTGTTAATTTCTGCCCAGTGGCGACGCGCCGAGTGGAAAAGCCACATCACACACATCAGCTGATTGGGTGAATTACAACTGACTTAATCTGTATTTGCAGCTAATCTATACACAGTGACAGGGCCGATGGCAAGGAGCAGAGAGACGTCCATCAGTGCGTTTGTGAAGCGCTGGCTACACATAACAGAGCACACCTAGAGAGTCGCACACATGTGAGAGCTGCTGATGGTGACAGTACGCTTCCATAGTCAAAACAGTATGTTAAAGTGACATTACGGAACAGGGTAGGGCTGGGTGATAAAAATTAGGGCTGTATACCTTTAATCGTTTAAATGATTAATCGGTAGATAGTGGTTCAGTCTACCAACATTTTTAAGTATTTTGTTTAGTTTATGAAGATTTTTACATGACAAGCAGGAAGGAGAGGCATGAGTGAGTTTGCTGAAGTCTGAATTGTCAGTTTAATCTGCTTTTTAAAAAAAAAAAAAAAATGCTCTGTTTCCAAGTACTTACCTTTATATTTGTTTTTTAAATCTATTAATCTGATATTTAAGTAAACCCCAACTTAAAAATGCATTATCTAACCTTACAGGACGGGGGCTGCCACCTGTCTCCATGGAGATGTTATTGCTCTACCTGAAATGTTTCACAGTATGATATTATCTACTTAGATCTGTCATTTATTCATTTAAAGGTAAAACTTGCATTCTTACTGTGGTTGCCTCTTCATAAATCTTACCTGTAACTTGGCCTGGAGGTGTCACCTGCTAGTTTCATGGAGATAGAAAAGTAATGCCGTACTATAGCAGTTCCTTCAGTCCATGGAGACAAGCAGGTAAATGGTAAAAACCCTCCATCAAAATGGTTAGTGCACATTTAAAGTCCCCAGTGTAGTAACATTTAACACACAGAATTAGTCAATATATTGTTCCAAAGCCAAACTACAAACAGAACTCCTGAAGTCTGTAATTTCAATCTTCAAACAATTAGATCTCAGTTTTGTATTCCTGTAAGATTAACTTCTAAATTAGTACAAGAATCACCTGCATTTCAGAACAGTTAATGAGGGTCTAAACTACAGGGTTAACACAAAAGAACAGCAGAGGATATTTGTAGCCTTTGTGATTTGAACATATGCTAAGTTATGCAGCCTTGACCTTTAAATTATAGGTAATTATTCTGTTGAGTTATTGTGTTGAGCTAAATTAGATTAAAACATCTCAAAACAAACATAAAAGACTCCAGTCACAGTACAGTTGTTCTTGTAGAGCAGCTTCAGTGGTTCTGCTCTGGAAGGACATCCAAGGACACTTTTGCACCTGTCCTGGAGCCGTGCGGATGCACCTGTCCTGGAGCTGTCTCCTGCCATCTCCCCCAGCGGGCCCTGCATAGTAAACACCCTGACCTCAGCCAAGGGGTTACTAATACTCTGCTCTGCCATCATACACAGGTGGAAGTATATGACATCATAATATAGATCTTTTTGGTATTAGGATTAAAATATGTCGCTGTGGTTTATGAAATCAAACAAAAGCTGCAAAAAGCGAATGTGCTTTTATGTAAACAGAGTAGTGCTGTATCTGGTGGTATTGTGTGGTCTGTTCTAAAACTCTTCAGGAAATGTTCAGCTTTGTCTTTTTTTGTCAGTATCTATACCTAGTATAGGTTAGGACTATTCGTCTTATCTTCTTATTAGATCCATATTTTTGTTTAACTAAATCAAAGTATCAGTAGTGTCAGTATCTCTTCTAATGAGTATCTAGTTTTAGTTTCAACTTTCAAGTAGTACCTGGCTTTTTTCCACAAAAACATGAAAACTAGAACTATATACAACTACCAGGCACATTTCAGATGGATTACAATATTATTTTTATTGGAACATAATAGCAATTTAGATGCACTGTGTTTGTCAATATCACCCATTCGTACCATTAAATAAAAACATAGCAGCAGTATGTTTCACTCTACCATATTTCTTATAGTCTTGTAGTTATTACAGATCACGTCATGAGTCACAGCACATATCATAGCGTCTCCGTTACACAGCAGAGATGGAGAGTTCCTGTCTGTCAGTGTGCTTGTTCTTACCGTGAGCGGAGCTGTTCCGGCTCACTGCTCTCTGCACTCACGCCACTGTCACCACTGTCACTTCTGCTCTGTGTCTGGGTTAGCTCATTTCTATATCTGTGTTTGAACTGGCAGATACAGGAGAAATATAGGAATATGAGGAGTGGGTACTATGGCAACAACATTTCCATTAGCCTATAGGTCAGATTTTTGTGCACATCGTGGTATACAGTGGCATACATCACCTTTAAAAGCTTATCTATGTTATCCACCTGTCACTCACTCAGAGGAGCATGCTGGAGGCTGACCAATACTAATAGTGAGTGCAAACTGCTACTGTTTGAGCTTATTCACCAAAAGCTGAAAGTTAAGCGTTAAATTCCCCAATCCATTTTTTTCTTAAAACAATAACATGCTTTGGGTGTAGAGCTGGTTAATATAATCAAAGTTGTGATCTCATTCCTATGTCATTTTGGTGATATCATCATATTGTGAGTCAGTCTCTCTTTAATGCTGCTCTGTGCTCAAACACAGACACTTTTCCCACCCCCTTATTGATCAGCCTCTCTAATGCTGTGAGTGACAAGTGGATTCAGCAAATCACTGTGAAGTGTGATTTGTTGTTGTCTATATAGTTGTTTTGGTATAGTCCACTCCTAAAGACAGTATAAAGCTACTTAATATGAATCGAGATCAAATTGAAATTGTGATCTAGGTTTGAGAAAATAGTGACACTGCACACCTCTAGAATTTAAAATACCCTGACTAGTCCATATGCTCAGTACATCCATTTTCTTCAGTGTTCTTATGCTCAATTTGTATATTTTCATTATATTCTTGTAATTTTTTTTGGCTCGATTGACCAGTTTTTATATTTAGATTCTGTAGCATTATTAGCAGTCTACCCAATAACATGACCAGTGCGCTATAGTATCTACATTAGTGAGTGTGAAATGTAGAGGCTCAGTCAGTGGTGTCCTGGGAGATTAGCCTGAGGCGCAGGGACCACTGAGGTTTAATAGAAACTTAAGCTGGGCCGCTCAAGATAAGGAGCATTTTGAAAGTTTGGATTTTTATACTGACTTTGTCCAGGAATATTATTGAACTATAGTATCCTTGTCCATACAGCTTAAAGGTACACTCTGTAACTTCTCTGCCACCAGCTTGTCTCTATGGAGAAGTTATTGCATGCCTAGAATTTCACAGTTTAGCATTACCTATTAAACTTGCATTTATTCAATTAAAGGTTACATTACTTGTTTTTATTCCTCAGAAATACCTTGCATTCTTACCATAGACTGTATATAAATGGACAAAGCGAATGGACAGTTCACTTTGTATTGAAAAAAAAAAACATCTCTCTCTCCGTAACTGCTGCAGTGAGCCTTGTCATTTTGGTTTTAAAATGTTCATATTAATCCAGTCTATATGATCCTGGTGTAATTTTGTTATTTTGTTCATGAACTCAATCCCTATTCCTAATATGGAACTCAGCTTCAAGTTTGCCCCTATAACTGCTATAGCCTCATGAGCTTCAATTGACAATGACCAAGCCAAAGCCAAAAGATAGATAATTTTAATGCTACACTGTGGAACATTCAAGACAAAGCAATGACCTCTACCTAGATACAGGTAAGTGGTGGTCTGGTCCCTTAAAGACCCCTAGCCTTATACATGATCAGATTTATAGCTCTGTCATGGTAAAATAATCACTGTGATGACTTGGATAATGCAGTTTAAATGCATTGTATTAAGTATTATAGCCACTGGTGAGTTATGAAGCAATAGAAGCCGTACAGTCTGACATGACCTTGGAGCTGTAAAACATATAAGCGGACAGCACATCTGTACTGAAGGGTAATGACCGCTCCAGCTCTGTACTTCACACAGAGTTACATAGGGCTGTGTCATATGGGAAACACAATCCAGATTTTCCCTATTGGTCAATTACATTTTCAATTAGATTATTTTTTGTCAAAGTAAAATAAAGTGGCTTCCAGTATTAATTTAATCAATGATATTTAACACAAAAATAGCCAAATGACTTCCTCCAAACTAAGATCGAAACCACATGTTACTGCTGAAGGATTAGCTGTAGACCTGTTGACTAAAAAGACCATTAAATTCAGTTTATTCCAAATTCAGGATGTTGCAAAGGTTTTACAATAATATCAGGTAAAATGTACTGACCTACTGTACTTATCCAACTTTTTAAATTGTTTCAGTGAATGGGCTATTATAAATTATATAATTACAAGAAAAAACATTATTTTGTTAAAGATAAGCAATTATACTAACAGTGATGTAATATCTGCTGCTAAATGGCTTATTTAAATCATCTTATTTGCTTTTTGTGTCACGAGTAGCGGAGCATATCCCTCTTGCCACAACCTGGACTTGTGGACTAGCGAGACAAATTTAGATAATCATTCACTTTCTCATTTACTCACAAGAAGCTATTTAGAATCAGCAGTTTAACTTGTGTGGTGGCTGGAGCACTGAACCATAACTTTCTTGCTGTAAGAAAGAGCTTGACATAACATAATACAGCAAATCCAGACTGATCTCTCTCTGTATTTGTTAATACAGCGAGATCTCGGTCTGGCCTTCCATCGCTCCTTGTGCCAAAGCCAAACATAATCAGTGATATTTCTTTTTTCAGTGATGCATGTGAAATAAAGCAGCTCATTGGTCACCTGTCATTTATCAAAATCCTCTCACATATGTATTTTTTCCTTTCTTTTTTCCCCGTAAGCAGCCATATTTGTTTTGATATGTATGGACCATGCATGTCCCTGATTGGCTAATCCACTTGTCTATCAAACTCATCTGAACTCGGGGAGATTCACCAGTGACCAGACTCACATCTTCATAAAGTACTGGAGAAGTGTGTGTTTTTCAAAAAAGTACCTGGGGTTGTGTTTCACGTTTGGGTGATTTCAGTCTTGGAATTGCCAATTTCTACTAAACAAAAAGTAAAAGGTAACTGTTAACTACCACTTCATGACATCACAAGGTTTGAGCTTTGGAGATGTAGATAGACTAATAAACCAGGAGTACTCAAACAAACATGTGAATGAAACAAAACACAACACCAGGTTTGACTTGATGATGGCGGAAGGGCCGTGATTTTAACTTTATCTGCCATGTGATATTAAAGGCTTTTGATTATTTTGTACTTTTTGGGTGCCTCAGCTTTTTCAACTTTGTGCTCGAGACTGTTCCCTACTGAAAAGCACCAAAAGGACAATTTCGTACAGTCTCTACACATCCAAGTAGTACTCTTGCCCCCTAAAGTTTTGCACAACTCAAGGTATGTTTTTGATGAGGTTACAACATTAAAATTAAAGCTCACAAGGGTCAATTTTGCGTAATATAGGACCTTTAATAACCAAGAAATACTGTTATTTAACCAGAAAAGAACCAGATCATAATCAGTTTCCTCTTTCTGTTCTTATGCAAACAATGCACAATACTGCCTTCTGTGCCCCACCTGAACATCTGGACACACAATCACGTTTGAGTGTTTGCACGGCATAATACACCATTCAATTCTTTTATGCGATGGCTTTGTGAAACGGCCACATCAAAGCTCTCAGTCAGTCCATAGAGGGGAGGCTGTGTTTTCAGAGCACTATAATCTTACATTGGGTAGAGGATCAATAATAATATCTGCTTCTACCACCACTACAGTGCCAGTTGGGTGTTGCTAGTCGATCCATGCATTCCTCCATTATTGATTTAAGAATATTTCAGTATAAAAGCCCTTTAGATGGCTCCAAAAAGCTTATTCGGCAGAGCACTAAAAAGCAGAACTCCTATTCGAAACCTTATAAAAAACATTGTCTAACAGTCTTAATTGTACTGAGTTGGGTTGAGTTGCTTTTGTTCATTTGCTCATGTGTGTTTTCTGGCTGTGAAGAAGGTGGTTTCTGAAAGGCATGTCCGCTCCACACACAGATATCTAATGACCAATGCTTTTACATGATTTAACGAGTTGGTATACATCAAGTTACCCTGATCACAGAGGTCACGAGACAGAACGCACATGCAAACTTGAATACACCTGGGTCTTATATTGTGCCAAGTTACCAGAAGTCATAGGCTGAGTGATACGATAAAAAAGAATCAGATTTTTTTTTTCCTTGTTTTGATGTATTATGATTTTTTCTTTTATTTTTTTCTTTTAAATAACAAAACAAATAGGCTTTCAATCTTAATTTCACTAACGCAAACAATAGAAAAAAGTGCAGTTTAAAGGAAAAAATATTCTAATTTCTTCCTCCAAATTTACTCCAAACCACCTGCTTTTACTGCTGGAGGGTTGGCAGTGGACCTTGATTAAGTAAAAAGCCCCAAGCTTTTTATTGACCATTTGAAACTATTAATCAATTTGATTTAAAATGTATAAATTGCACAACCCTAGTCATTTGTTTTCAGTGCCTTATGTCACAATTTTATTAAGGTTGCTTCTGAGTATATAATGTGTAAGGTGAGCATAAAGAAGGTAAAGAGTTAAAGGTCACTGACTTATACAATTTTACACACTCGAAATCTATAGATACAAAACAATGAAAAAAAAAAACTCAGTTTAGTGTCATTTATATGTGTTTTTATGAGCCTCTTCAATACATTCTGTCTAGAATATGTAAGTAAAAAGAAAGAATTTGTAATGATTATTTGGTACTTACAAACTCTTAACACCCTCTAAAGTGTTTCATTTATCTTTTACTTCAATGAGTGACTCAGCGTAGCCTCGAACTAAAGATCTCAATTACACCTGCTTGTCTTTCAACACTAAACTACACCTGCTTATACACTTGAATAACCAAAAGGATTTGCTTAAACATATTTAATGCAGATGAAGAAGAGTGGTTATAGGCCTATCAATGTATTGTTTAATATATGGAGCAATACTTTCTGTAGGTCAGTATTTATCAAGGGTACTTTTTCTTTGAACTAGTGAGGGACTTTTTGTTATTTTATTCCGTACTATGATAAGATTTGAGATATGGAGAGTTGAATAAATATAACTTCTGTGACTTATTTTAGATACTAACTTAAAGCTACCATCAGTAATTAGATTGGCCAACTCAGTCCTGTTGTATTCTCACATTTTACCACTAGATGCTATCGACATTACTTCTGTCTGATAGTGCGCTGATTTTGATGAGACAGAAGAAGACCAGAGAGCACAGCCTGAACAAAGGCCAAGTGAGGGGAGAGGGGAACATCTGCCATCCACATACGGATAGTAGCTTTAAGTCAATCATTCTGCTATTTATTGTTTTATTTTTTGATAAACCTGCTTTAAATGTATTGTTTAAGTGATTTCAATATTATCATTTATCATCTATATTTTCTGCAGTATCACACATCAAAATGTATTATGGTGACGTGCCTAGTGGTTGTAAATTCTGTCTGTTTTTAGGCTGACCTCCAGGTTGTCATTTAGTCTGCAGTTTATATTATTAGTGTTAACATTACGGCAGTGCAGTCTGAACATGTGAATATTTTATGCTTCATCATGTTTAAACCAGCTGTATTAGCCCAGTCTCATCGGCCTGTGTTATTGCCTGGAGCTTGTGGGAATAATATACATTACTCATATGCTCAGACAGTGACGCTTATTTCACTCACGCGCCCCAATAAATAGACCATAAAGCAGGGCCGAGCTACACACGTGCTGACAGCAGGGCTATTGATGACAGCGGATTAGTGAGGGACAGGCCAATAAAAGGAGAGTGGCTTTCAGCGTGCAAAAGATGGAGATAACAGAACAGCTACAAGAGAGCAACAATGAAGCAAGGAATTATGGGTAGTGGCTGGCCGATGATGGAGATTGGGTCAGTGTTTCCTATAGATCTTGTTGAGATTATGGTGGCACAAATAATTTTAATACTAATACTTTTCTTTCATACAATTTGTGGTATTTAAGTAAGCAGGGTCGGGCCTGGTTAGTTTTTGAATGGGAGACCGCTGGAAATATCAGATGCCACAGTGGAGCGCCAGGGTCAAAAACTAATATTGTGTCCTTAGGCAAGACACTTTACCCATAGTATGAGAGTGTGAGTTAATGAATAATGCATGAAATTGTGAAGCAGCACTGGGCATCTGTAAAGTACTGTTTAATACTAATACATTATCATTATTATAAATGCCACTTAATGCCTATATTTCATTTATAAGTAATAGTTTTATAATTGCTGTTCTTTAGACTGGGCCCACCATAGTGTCAATGGGAAACACTGGATTATGTGTTGGAAGAATGACAAGGGAAAAGAGCCCGGAGAGATGGGAGAGGAAAAGGAAGAGGAAAGCTATTTGGGAATGGCGTGTTGTTTGAGTAAGAGGTAGAGGAGCCTGCAGTGTCTTCATCGATCCAGTGGAGACATGGACCATTATTTCTGTTCACTGAGCACAACCAAAGCCTCTCAGCCACAAGAGGAGGAGCGGGGATAGAGAGGGACACACAGAGGGGTACAACTCAGGAAAGTACTAGAGTGTGGCCTGTTTTATTGTGTTATTAAAAGGTCATTGGTCATCTGTGTTGTCTGTGTTGTATTTTACCTTATACATGTGACATTATTTGATTATTTATTTATGTATGTATTTATTTATTTAAAGGTAAACTATGTAACTTTTAATAATATTAATTAATACATTCTTAATATTAATCATGGATGCAAGGAAGTGACACCATCAGGCCAAATAACAGGCCAGATCTGTGGACAGGCGAGGCACTTACTGAAATATTCCTAGAAACAAAATAACATCTCCATGGAGGCAAACATGTGACAAAAGTCAGTGCACCTTTAACCTTTGAATTTCATGCTGATTCCATTAGGAATTATTGGGTGAAGGAAACCTATAAAACTTAACTAACCTGCATTGGACCTCTATGTCACGATACTGAAATATCTAGTAATAACTTGATTTTGATACTAAGGAATAAAGTTGATTCCGATACCACAATGACAATAAATTCTCTCTGTATTTAGACAATAGAATAGTAGTATAGTTGTAATAGTAGTATAGTTGTAATAGTAGTATAGTTGTAATAGTCATTTTCAACATAAAATCATAGTAGGCCCTACTTTCTTATATTACCATGTAGCTTTATATTGTATCTGTGTAATCCCTCAGTTGTCCAGGTAGTGGTCTGTGGGCGTATGCTAAAACTATTCAAGATAAGTGAATTTCTGTCCTGTGAATGTGACTTTTTTAGTATCCATATCTGCTCAAATACGTATCTAGATTCAATACTAGTTTTATTGTTGATTAATATTGTATTTTCGACAACCCTAAATGTAACTGAATTGGACTTATATGTATTAATACCTCACAAAAACAACTCTCACTGCCAAAGCCAAGATCTTCAGAGCCTTAGATCTTCACAAGTGCATGATTAAGAGCACACACTTCTTTTGTGTTATTCACACTTTAGCAATGACATTAGCACAAGGTTAGCAGCTAGCAGCCCCTGTTTATCCTCGGTTAAAGACGTGAAAGCAGAAAATATGCCACAGGAAAACAGCAGATGCTTCATACACTGGTGCTACGCTAAAGGAGGAGCTCTGTATGTCCCCTCAGTGTAAGCCTCCCTCTGCAGATGTGTGTGTTATTGTGACAGAACAACAGATTTAGAAAGAGAAATGGCAGAACGGGGGAGGAAGACAGGAGAGAGAGAGAAATACAATAAAAATAACTCAAAGCTACAGAGATGTTACAGCAAAGGCACACAGACATACGTAAGGATCGCAGTGGTAAATAGGCCTGTCACGATGACAAATTTTAAAGCACGATATATTGCTACAAACGAATATTGCTATAAACAATAATATTGAAACTCCAACTGACTCAAGAACAACAATGCAAGATAATCTCAGTAAAACATTTTTAAATAGACACTGTCATTCTAAGCCATGAGCTGCAACAAACAAATAGCAGAATGAACCAATAATTAGCCACAGAAATTTCTTTTTTTTTTTTTCCAAAGAAACTGTAAATACGATAAATATCAGGGCCACAATGGCTCAGTGGTTAGAGTTCTGTCATTGTGTCCTTAGGCAAGGACATTGCCTAGTATAAAAGTTTTGTGTCCATGATTGATTGGTGGTGGTAGGATGGGCCAATGGCGCAGATTGGCAGCCTCACTTCTGTTAGTATGCCCCAGGTTACAGTAGTAGCTTACCACCATGAGTGTGATGTGAATGAATAATGAGTGTAGAGCTTTGAGAGGCTTTGACAAACCTGTAAAGCGCATTAAAGTGTAAGCCAATATTATTAATCATTGCTATTTAACACAAAAATCTTCCTAAAGCTGGACCCTCCTTCAAACCAAAATATTATACTGACAGAGTATTGTGCATATCATTGACATAGAAATGACTAAATCTTGATCTCGTTTCAGATTTGATTAATTGAACAGCCTTACTGCGTACTCTAAGAATATGTGGTTCATGAGTCTCATCATGTGAACATAAGCTCTTGTACATTTGTCCATGCTCTAATGATGATGTTCTTCTGGTTCCAGGGGGCCTAGGGGCAGACACAGAGGAGCGGTTAGTGGAGCACCTCCTAAACCCCGCCCACTACAACAAACTCATCCGCCCTGCCACAAACGGGTCAGAGCTGGTCACCGTGCAGCTCATGGTGTCCTTGGCCCAGCTCATCAGTGTGGTAAGAGCACCGGGGAGAGTGGAGGGCCTTATGTGGAGTTTTCAGCCATTATGTTACTTAATACAGTGTGTCTTTCTGCTGTGGCCGATAACTGATATTTGCTGATGTGGATGTCAATATTTTATAATAGACCCACACATTATATTTAAAGAGCCACAGTATTTAACTTATTAACCAAAGAAATGGACTAAATCTTGATTTATTTTTTGCATTGAAAAAGCATGCATCCTTACTGTGACTGGGCTTGCTCTACAAACCTGACCTTGCTCTACAAACCTGATTTCTATTTGGCCTAGAGGAGGGCCTTCTCCTGCTTGTGTCCATGGAAACTTTGACTATAATCTTCCACAATACAGCATATGATGTTTTTATCTCCATGGAGAATCTTCAGAAGTATGGTTGTAACTTTATATTAAAGACTGGCTTTTTGGACTGACAACAAATAACACACTGTAGAAAGTCTCTTAATATTAAAAATAGTCTGATTATTTTGTATTTTTAATCATACTGCATGCAGCACTCAAGTTGTTTATTTTATGATTTAATTTAAACAATACTGAGTTTGCATTATACACTATTTTATAGTACTTCACTTATTGCTGCTTATTGTTGATCCCACATGCTGTAAATGGAGACCATTTGTTCTTGTTGTTCTTGTATTGAGCAACACAGAAAAACAGATGACAAATCAATATGCAAATCACAGTATGCCCTCAAGGATACACCGGTGTGGCCATCTCAGGTGGGAAAAACTAAACATGTCTAATAATAGTCATTTACTACAGAGGAATAGTCCTGCTTATCTCTGCTAATACTGATAGAACTCATACATATTTGGTTAAAGATTTTCATTCAAATCCAAATCCACTTTATAGCACATTTTATAAACACACAACAGTTCATAGTTCACCTGACATAAAAGATTATCCATCCATCTCTACCAGTCGTTAAGGTATAAAAATAAAAACAATTTATTCTTTGTTTCTAACCTAAACTGTTTCTTCTTTTTCAGCATGAACGTGAGCAGGTGATGACCACCAATGTCTGGCTCACACAGGTAAGAGGCTTTCCATGCTCCACTGCATCAAACATCCTAAATCTGAGCCACCTTACCCCTGTGTAAATCTGCACTTCTCAGATGGACTCATGCGTCTTTTATATTTGGCTCAGTCTAATCCTGCTGTCTGTGATGGGGAGAGGCTGCTGTGAAAATGAACATGACTTTAGTGAAGGAAGCATCAGGCAATACTTGCACTAGAGAGGCAATGACAGTGTGACAAGTGTGGCTCTGGAGTTTTATATAGTACTTTAATCACAACAGTGACAGTCTGGGAGCATGTGGATGTGAGTGACTGCACTGGAAATGTAAAAATAATGATAAAACTGCTATTTGTTCTCAGTCTGACAACCACTACAGACCCCCAAGCAAGTATTAAGTTAACTAACAGGGAAATGAAAACTGTGGGACAATAAAATACCAAAGAGAGTTTATATAGTGCAATTATATGAGAGTGCAATGTGTGTGTCTGACAATTTAACAGTGCACTGTGTAACTTTTCTAGTCAGGGTTATGGTACCTGCTTGTCCGGAAATGTTGTTCAATATGGCATTAATGGTTCTGTCTGCAGGTGTGTTAATACCTTGATAAACATACATTCTTTTTTTTGTAACTTTTATACAATAGAAATGCAGTTAGTACACGGCCCTAATGAACTCTCCTGTATGGACTTCAAACGGGTCTCTGGCTGGACACAAATTCTTCAAGCACTCAAAGAATGTAGCTGGGCTCCAGTGTACTCTAGCAATGATGTAGAGAGGGCATCTGAACATTTTTATGCCATAGTCACATCTACATTGTCTTGCTTACTGCCTAAAAGACACAGTTACATTGCTCAAACTGAAAAACAGCATTTTCATTACACCAGAATTCAGAAGATTAAGACTACTACAGCAAACAGGCTGGTCAAACTTCAAGTCATCGAACAATGATTTAGACCTAAGCACTTACAGAAAAGCCAGAGATGCATCATTGTGCAGTGAAATAACTCGTATCCAGCACCTATATTACACATAGCGAGCTCAGAAACTGGCGTCAAGTTATTCACCAAAACATTATTGGAGCATGCTCTCTGTACAATTTCTCGGGCGGCTGTGATAATAGCCGATTTAACGCACGAGGGGCACTTATATGTAAATGATGCTGAAAAAGCCCACATTCTAAATCAGTTATAATCTACCAGTAGTTTTGTTTTCGAACAACAATTTGACAGCCCTTCACCCCAAATCCAGCATGGCCTAATCACTCATGTGTGTATATCTCCTGACTGTGTGTACAGCAAACTTAACAAACTGGATGTGAACAAAGCAGGTGGGTCTGATGGTATTCCAAATATACTCCTCAAAAACTGTGCTCTTGAATTGACGCTTGTATTGACCTACCTGTTTAGACTTTCAATCAATGCATCAAAATTACCCACAATCTGGAAATCTGCATATGTGATACCCATTTATAAACGTAAGGGAGATCGAGTAAGTCTGTCCAGCTAAGGCTGATATCACTCACCTCCTGTATTGGAAAAGTTCTGGTGCGCGTAGTAAATGACAGGCTGATGACTTTTTTGCTGGAAAATTAATTAATATCTGAGCATCAGTTTGGATTTCTGCTTAAGTACTCAACATTGGATCAGCTGGCATTGGACTATCACATTTGGTTAAAAGCAGCAGGAAACAAGGAGACTTGCTTAGCAGCATTTTTGGACTTGAGCAATGCATTCACATCAGTACCACACAAGGCCATCCTGCACAAACTTCCATCCTTTGGCGTCCAAGGAAAAATGCTTGCCTGGATTCGCGACTACCTAAGTAATCGCATGCAACAAACAAGAATTGGATCCACATTTTCTTCCCCATGCCCAGTGCAATCTGGTGTTCCTCAGGGCAGTGTCATCGCCCCAACCCTGTTTATTCTCTTTTTGATTGACCTGTTGACTTCTCAAGAAGGTCTATCTGTGTTATTACCACAAAGTGTCAAAATCACACCAGCCACATATGCAGATGACACAATAATAACGGTTTCCAGTGCACATCCATTATGCGCTAGATTCAGCAAGCAACTGGGCCAGCACCTGGGGCATGAAGTTTAATGCCTCCAAGACTGTGTGTTTATGTTTTGCCAAACCGTCAGTCATCTACTAAGCAACCGTTTCATTTTTGAGGGTCATAATATTCCCTTCTCAAATGAGGCAAAACACCTAGGTGTGATATTCACGAATGATTTAAAATTCAAGCGTCATGTCGAGGAAATGTGTAAAGTGGTTCATAAGGAGATCTTTGTGCTGAGATTAAAACAAAGCTTCCACCAAGAAGTAATGAACTTCTGTTACGCATTCACAAGGCCTATATTAGATTTCGGCTAGAATACTGCTCAGTGTTAATATGTGGTACAGGAAAGACTCTAATGAACTGTCTTGAAAGTCTGCAGAGGCGATGCATCCGCATCATCCTCCACCTGCCGTATCACACCCACATAACACCAGAGCCCTACAGAGCACTCGGGTTGACAACACTGCATTCCAGACGTAATTTTGCACTGCCATGTTGTTCATTTAAACTGTGCCACGGGCTTTTGCCAGCAGGTCTGGGACGATACCAGCCCACACGGAAAGTTCTACCTTATAATGTACGGCTGTGTGTTTCCCAATGTGACCCTGCCCAGTGCTGCCATCATGGAGAGATCATGTCTCACTCTGGCCACTAGGATCCTCAATGTGCTGAATCCTCCTGACTGTGTTTCACACTCTGGAACAATGGGCGAATTCAAGGAGCTCCTGAGAGCACAGCTCAGGGATGAGCCCCTAGAAAATTTCCCTTTTGGATAAGAGGGGGGTGGAGGGGGTTAGAACAATTTTCCAACGGTCATATGACCATGGAATTTTAATTTTCTATTTGAGTATGTAGTTGTGCCTAGAGTAATAAACTCATTCCAGAAAAAAAGACCTTTAACTTTATTTTAAAGAAAGTTTCAGGGCAAACAAACATGCATTCTTACTTTGAGCTGACTTGCCTGCCCACAGATCTGACCTACAAGTTGGTCTCGATAGCATCACCTGCTTTTCTCTATGGAGATACCTAAGCTTAATGCCATACTGTGTAACATTCTAGGTAAAGTAAAAAGCAACTTTAAATTGCCAGACAGACATTGCACCCTCATTCTGTATTATACTTTATCATAAACATTCAAGAAATTCTGTATTCCATTTTCAGTATTAAAAATCATCTACTTCTCACCCAGGATTAAATGATCCTTTTAGGGCCATAGTCAGGTCACTGTGTCCCCTGTCCAGCAAAACCAGACAGAGATCTCAAAATAAAAGTGCAGTTAAACAGTGTTTTTTTTAAAGGGCCAGATTACACTGTTTTCTGATCTATGGTATAATATTGTTTCTTCATCACAAACATAATTGGAGGTGTGTTTTGTTTTATTCACACATGTTTAACAAGGAACATTGTAGGTAAAGTAAAAAGCAACTTTAAATGGCCAGACACCTCATTCAGTATTATACTATATCATAAACATTCAAGAAATTCTGTACTCCGTTCTCAGTATTAAAAAATCAGCTACTTTGAGTACTAATACCTCTTTATTCTATTAATAGTATTGTACATTTTTGATGCACTGTAATCTCATTTACAGTAATACAGTTAGTGAGAATACAATGAGCTCACCTTGCAGTTATCCATTAAGTGCCACTGACCAAACCCTGACCCTGTTCTACATGAATGCTGCGGTAAACACACAGCTGGGGCCTACAACAAACTACTACTGTGAAAACCTAATTAAAACCAACCGTATAATAACACCTTTATATATTTTTGGCTTTATTCTGTGTACATTGTGCGTTAGACTGAATCAGAGGTGTAATGTGTATTTGCTTTGGACATAAATTGCGGCCAAGGTCTTGCAGTGTGACATCAGGTGCTGTAACATGGAGACCATATTTATGATAAGGTTGTTTATAGTTGATGTATATTATTGAGCGTTCACACAGTTTTGCACCTGAGCTCGGTTGAATTTATGACATGTAAGCTAGCACAGAGAGCCGATCAGTGGGCTATAGATGTTTACTGTATGGATGTGTGTTCGAAGGGGGATCCAAGGACACTAACCATAATAAGTACAATGCATCATGGTTACGGCACTGGGGCTAGTATAAAGATAACGCCCCTATAGTGGTGGCGGCTACTGCTTCTGCTGCAGAGAGAGAGGGAGAGGCAGGAAGAAAAAGATAGAGAGAAAGAGAAAGAAAATAGAAATTAAATCTGTACACACAGCTTTATGGGGACCGTTTGCTTTGCGGGTATCTATGCTAATCCTTCAATATTAGATTAATGTAAGGGTGAGCGAAACAAAAAGTATTATTTGAAATATCACAACCTTAGTTCAAGTATTGCACAAAAAGTCAATAAAAGGCTAAATTTGGAATTATCTAAAAACCATCACTGCATATTTTATATATACTAGCTCAAAAACAGGTCCTAAATTTCATAAAAATTTACTCTTTTAGCTATGTTATAATGCTGTAACCTCATTAAAAACATACCCAGAGTTGTGTTTTCTTTTATTTGCACGTTTTAGTAACCCTTTATTATTAGTCTGTCTACATCTCCTAAGCTCAAAATGCTCTGTTCCACCTTATGATGTCATGAAGTGGTAGTTTTTAAGTTAACTGCACCTTTTACCTTTAGTTCAGCAGTGAACTAAAGTGAAAACGTGTATAGATTTTTAGTGAAAAAGTGTATAGATCTTTAAAATATAGTGGAACACTTCCTGTAATACCACAACTTCTAATTATAGAAGTTGCAATTTGGTTAACATTAGGATGAGTCTCTAAATAAATGTGAGCATAATAATGTCCCCACAAAACCCAGGCTTGTCACTAGTGTTACTGATAATAGCAGTGTCTATAAAGGTCGCCCAAAGACTATCTGGGTAAGAAACACAGGGATGGTGACTCTGTAGTAGATTTTATCAGTGTGATTGGTGCATATATTTAGAAGCACATTCGGGGTCAGGGTGCAGATGAGTCTTCGTGTGTCAGCTTAAAAGAGAGAATGGATTTTTTTTAAAAGCACAGATCAAAAACAGGCTGTGCTCATTCTATAGAGTCTGTAGTTTGAAGTAAGTAGAACAGAGGTTAAAATGCTTTAATTTAGAGATGCACCAAGATTTAATACAAATGTCGATACTAGCTTTAATTATCTGCCGATGCCCATATGACCCAATACCAATGCAGATACTGAAAACAGCATTTATTTTAACAAAAATAGAGTAAGACCAAATGTGTTATGTAGCTGTTATTTATCACTGAAGTAACTACAAATTCTAACATTATGAGGCTTTCTAGGTCAACTATGACGAGTTGAGTGATTTATTTATTTATGTCAAAAAGTAATATTAATCAATCATTACCAAAAAAAAACTACAAAAAAATAAACAAAAACGTATTGTTAGACTAACTAGAATTTGCAGACTTAACAAGGTTATCAATTAATTATTGATTTCTGTTGTAGCTGTAGTCCCTGTGACTAATGGAAAGTAGTAGGGTTGTAGGGTTGATAAACTGGGGTAAATACTCAGGTGTCTCTTGACTTTAGTCCTGATTTTGTCACTTTACACATA
Source organism: Taenioides sp. WSHXM2023 (assembly GCA_029959045.1). Taxonomy (NCBI): domain Eukaryota; kingdom Metazoa; phylum Chordata; class Actinopteri; order Gobiiformes; family Gobiidae; genus Taenioides; species Taenioides sp. WSHXM2023. The sequence continues at coordinate 35,121,579 of CM057088.1, read as the reverse complement.
TCTGTTTTACTTACCCAGAGACATTAAACAAAGACCTCTTTCACCTACATTATCTTCACATCACTTATAGTTCCTTTGTTTGATTGATTGATTCCGTAATGTAATTTCATTTTTACTTGTGACAATGAAAAGTTGAGCCCTTTTTTCTTTGACAGGAGTGGCAGGACTATCGGCTAACCTGGGTTCCAGAGGAGTTTGACGGGATGCTGAAGGTTCGACTTCCGTCCAAACACATCTGGCTCCCGGACGTGGTTCTGTACAACAAGTGAGTCCCACCTGTGCTCCACACGCAGGGCTCCTGTCTGACAACGCTCAGCTCTGTAATGCACCTGAATACTAAAACACGTGCTGTACACTGAAATGTGAACTGTTTACTGGATGGGTCTAAGCATAATCCAGATTTGAATTTAAATAAGCATAAACATCTACAGTTTAAAAGGTTTTTAATTTTATTCAAACAAAACACTACCACTTTTAATTTATGTTGCTAAATGTAAGAAATAAACTACCAGGAATCACTCATTTAAACTGTAAAATAGGTTACACTTAATTTGAAACAGAAAAACATTTAGTATTATAAATTATTTATATAAAAGACATTAAACACTGATTTTTACAGCATTTTAAAATAAACTGGCAACCCCCAGCTCAGTGTCAACTCCCATTTTAGGAAATGCGGTCTAAAATATTCAGCAGACTTTTCCTGCTTGTATAATGAATAAGAGAAGCTAAGTATTTCTTTTAACAATACGGCACAGCTTTTTTATTTTGTAAGTGTGAAAGCTTAAATAAATCATACAAAAACACAAAAATCAGTTATGTACTAAAAATATTCTTGATCCTTCTTTCGAGACTAATTTAGTGTTGAAATAACCAAAAAATGTGTTTGGTGAGATGTGAGAATGGAAAATGTGTGTCAGGCTGGTCTATGTAAATCAGAGAGCAGTGATCTGTCTGGCCTTCTCCTCTTTCTCTTCCTGCTCTGGAGTAGCTCTGATCTCTGACCCTCTCACCCAGGATTAAATGATCCTTTTAGGGCCATAGTCAGGTCACTGTGTCCCCTGTGTCGAGGCCTAGTTATCCACGCCAGCACAAACCAGGCAGAGATCTCAAAATAAAAGTGCAGTTAAACAGTTTTCTTTACACTGTAGCGACATTCTAACATGCCTTATAGCTCACAAGAGTCTATTTTCCGTAATATAGGACCTTTAAACCATTGATGTCCTCATTAGTTTTCAATAATTTCAGACATACAACCTGACTTTGTTTGACAGGTGTTGCTTTGCTTCTATAAATGTCTCAAAATGAATAGACTTAGACAAACTTTAATGATCCACAAGGGAATTTACTTGGACACAGTAGCTCACACATCACAATATATTATAATAACAAAGAGCAAAAATATAAATGGTAATAATACATTCTAAATAATAGCAAGAGACTGGTGTCAAATAAGGCATAATTATATAAATGTATATGTACAAGTAAAAATAAAATAAACTAGAAATAAGTAATTAAAAAATGTCTCAGCAATATAGAGGAAGTGAGGAAAACATAAGGACATAAGGTTGTCTGTTACATAGTGGTGATGAACGGTTGTACAGTTGTTTGGATTATGGTATGAATGTCGTCCTGTACAAACCTTTGACTTCAAATATTGATACTTCAACAACACAGTATTTATTCCATTTGATTAATAGACTGAGGGCACTCATTTTGATGCTGTTTGTCTATTTAGAATGTTATTGATTATTATTTTTTTGTTATTATCCATTACACAAAATATATTTCATACTGACATACAGGAGAGGGGGTATTTATCCCAGTTAAGGGTGGGATATTGATATTTGTGTGAACCAACATGCTGCCTAAAGAATATGCATTATGTTATGTGAACACTTAGATATGAAGAGGGAACTGCCCGAAACGTGACTGCACTGCTCTCTTATCCAGTTTGTGGTAAAACTGGGTTGTGGATGAGTTTGTACTAAACTCTAATTAATATAATTTGGGGGAAATAATTTGACAGAGTGTATCGGCTATTGGTTCTCTTGGTATCTGGATTATAAACAACATGACATGACATAACATGACAATAGCAGTGAAAAAACCCATATCGGTCTGTCTCCAATTGTAGTACATATGCCAGATTTCTGCATGCCCACACATAGCCTTAGCCTCGTAAACCAACAGATTTTCTCCACTATTCCAAATGATAAAGTCTTTTGGCTGGCCAAACACACGTAGCCTCGCTGTATCCCCTGGTCCAGAAGCACTGTTTTATATGGACCTGAGACATATGTGCTTTCTCTGGGGAGCAGCACCCTTTTAACAGCACAGTGTGTTTGTGTGTCCTGGAGCCCTGTTGTACAATAAGACGCGTTATGCTCCATATTTATGAAGCTCTGGGCAAGCAGACAGTGAACTGGTGGACTAAATCTGATGTGTTTTACTAATATTTGACAGTGCACTGCAAAATGTCTGCATGATTGAAAATGGTTAGGTTAGTTTAGGTTCATGTAGCATTGTAACAGTATATACTGTAATTCCTACTTTAAAATAAAGCTGGAGGAAAGCTTCATATTTTAGACCGCTGTTTAACTGTTAGACAGCAGATTTGTTGTCTTAGTTTATGATTAATAATATCTATAATTATTGGTCCTATCCACATGAAACAAAAACAGGCACACAGTTTGTGGGTCAAATCCCTAAAAAATAAGGATAAGGTTCAACATTTGTGGATCATGTGTTTAGGTGCTTTATGTAACTTTTCAGATGGAGAGGCCATCACCAATTTGCATTATGAAAATGTCATTTATTGCTTTGCTTGCAGTGTTCCACAATACGGTATAAACGTACCTGAAACATTTTTACCTTATTTTTTTAACCTTATTTATTTATTTTGATTATAGTTTGGAAATATCATAATATGCACATTATTTACACATTTCCTTTTCTCTTGCAGTGCTGACGGAGTGTACGAAGTCTCATTCTACTCCAACGCTGTGGTCTCCTACGATGGCAGTATCTTCTGGTTGCCTCCAGCGATCTACAAATCCGCCTGTAAGATTGAGGTCAAACATTTCCCGTTCGACCAACAGAACTGCACGCTGCGTTTCCGATCCTGGACGTACGACCGCACCGAGATCGACCTGGTGTTACGAGCAGACGTGGCGAGCATGGATGACTTTACGCCCAGCGGGGAGTGGGACATTATTGCGCTCCCAGGACGAAGGAATGAAAATCCGGCCGACCCCACCTATGTAGACATCACCTATGACTTTATTATCAGACGGAAACCACTTTTTTACACCATCAACTTGATTATCCCGTGTGTGCTTATCACTTCCTTGGCTATCCTCGTATTCTACTTACCCTCGGACTGTGGCGAAAAAATGACTTTATGTATCTCTGTGCTCCTCGCCCTGACTGTGTTCCTTTTACTGATCTCCAAAATAGTCCCACCCACCTCTCTGGATGTCCCGTTGGTTGGGAAGTATTTGATGTTCACAATGGTCCTTGTCACTTTCTCCATAGTTACAAGTGTTTGTGTGCTAAATGTGCATCACCGCTCGCCCACTACACACACCATGCCCCCCTGGGTTAAGCTGGTCTTCCTAAACAAACTCCCGGCTCTGCTCTTCATGCGTCAGCCTCGGAACAACTGTGAACGGCAGCGGCTGCGCCAGAGACGGAGAGCCCAGGAGCAGAAGGAAGGGGGGCGAGGAGGGGAGGTCGGCGGGCTCATGGTTGGCCTTGGAATGGCCAACACGGGCGGGAACGGAGGCGCCACTTCCACAGGAGTCTTTGGAAAGGAGGACAGTGACCCGTGTACGTGCTATGTGAACCGGGCCACAGTGAAACAGTTTGGAGGGGAGCTGGGAGGGGCAGGAGGGTCCATGGATGGGTTGAACAGAGTGAGAGAGGGCCGAGAGGCGGGCGCAGGGAATGTGCCACGGGGTAAGCAGGCGGCAGGGGGTCCCGCGCTCACCCAGGCCCTGCTGGCTCAGGCCTGTCCCGGCTTCGAGGAGGCCGTGGAGGGGGTCCGCTTCATCGCCAACCACATGAAGAGTGAGGACGACGACCAGAGTGTGAGTATCAACTTCAGCTGTATTAATGTAGCATTTAGGGCTGTAACTCATGATTATTTTAGTAGTCGACCTGTCAGTGATCATTGTTTCGATTAGTCGACTAGTCATATGATTTTTTTTTTTACATTAATCACTGGATTTATAGCACCTTTCAAGACACCCGAAGTGCTTTACAGCGCATTATTCTTTCACTCTGCTCTTGGTTGTGGTAAGCTACTTTTTATAGCTACACCTGCCCTGGGGGAGACTTCCGGAAGTGAGGCTGCCAGTCAGTTCCATCAGCCTCTCCAACGACCAACACTCACACACACACACCACATTCATACGGGCGAGGTGGGTAAAGTGTCTTGCCTAAGGACACAATGACAGTTTTTTTTTTGCCACTGGCGCCCCACTGTGGCACCTGGAATTCCCAACAGTCTCCCATTCAAGTACTACCCAGGCCCGGCCTTGCTTAGCTTCTGAGATCTGACGAGATCAGTCTTTGCAAGTCGGTATTTGTGTATTATTGATGAAAATGTTAAATTGTTTATTGTATTTGCCATTTTCATTGAATAATGCCACAATCTTTGTGAGAGATGTCTTTCTGAATGTGAGTCCAGGCAACGATTATGATGATCCAAATACAATTATGATTATTTTAACAACAACAACTATTCAGATTAATTGTTGAGTTATGTTGTTTGTAACAGAACTCTCAGTCAGTTAATGAGAAACACTGCAAAGAAATATACAATATTTACCAATGAGCGTCTTACATAGGGTTTATCTTTTATATGTATTGAGCAGTCTTTTTGTTGTTGCATCGGTGCCGTTTGCGCTGCCGTTTGAAACACATGGGGAGCTCCGGCAGAGCATAAGCAAGGGAGACAGATCTGTGACGCAACTGCAGCTCTCTGAATATTCAGCAAAGAGACATGTAATTATAGAAGCGCGCGGTGTAGTGACGTAGTCCATCGCGAGGACAGAGCTGCAGAGAGAGAGAGAGAGAGAGCTCAGGAAAACACTCCTGCTCTAAAAGTGCTAAATTATGTAACAAATAGAATAGTCTCCAATAGTCTCTGTTTATAGTCTGTCTTCCCCCTCTACAACAAACCTCCACTGTACCATTTACCTTTCCTATTCAACAAAAATTAGGTTACAAATAAGCATAGAATTATTCACGGTACATTAAAATGAATGGTTATCGTTACTGTTAAGGATAGCCACCATATCTGTGTTTTACAGCTCAGTATCATTATACACTCACATCACATGTAATTTAACATAAGCAAAATTCGACTTATATTTACAGATCAGCAGTATTTTTTCATATGCATAAAATAATTCTATAGCTGTAATACCAAGCACAGTTTTAGCATCTACACTTTATTTACTCCTAGTCTTTTTACAGTGTGGCTCCTCACCTGCTCTTGTTCAGTGTGGATGGCGTTAGACCTCATCAGCGCTGTGTGGCCGTGCTAGTCTCTCCTCCCATTAAGCCTTCACCTCCATTAACCCTCTACAAAGGCAGCGAGGAGGCAGATACAAGGTTGTGATGTTAGCTTAATCTGTTTTTCTTTCCCTCCTCCACAGGTGAGCGAAGACTGGAAGTATGTCGCCATGGTGATCGACCGCCTCTTCCTGTGGATCTTTGTGTTCGTGTGCGTCTTCGGGACGTTGGGCATGTTCCTCCAACCACTTTTCCAGAACTACACAGCCAAGACCATCACCAGCACGCCAGGCTGATCACTCCCCAAGATGTCTGAAAAGCTAAAGGACAGCTCTTACCCCCCTTCTGTCCCTTTGACCCACCAGCCCAGGACAACATAAGGCTGGTGGCAAAGACGAAGGGGGTCAGGTTGGGATTTTTGTCTTTTTAGGAACTTGGACAAAACTTTGGAACAGTAAATCACGTTCATTATACCTTTATAGTAACATTTTTGCAAAGTTTTTTCTTGAACGAAGACAAGAATTGGAAGTCATATTCTTTACCTGCAGTTTTTGTCCAGCTGCTTTAATGGACTATCCTTCCCTTTCCAGTGACCCCTCCTCAGGTCCGTAGGAGTTAAGGAATCCCTGTTTTATTCCTTATCAAACCTATAATGCCAGCCAACTTGATCTGCCTAACATTGCCTGTATACACACACTGTTTCAATCAAAGTTAAAATCAGCTTTTCAGAAAGGGAAGGGACGTTCACATCTTCAGATAGATTTAACTTTTTCTTCCACCATCAAATAGTTTATCATAGCATAGTCAATTACCACACACAAAACTATTATTACAAATCTCATGCAATTTTTTTAACTGAAAGAAAGGCTGTGATCTGATTTGACTAAACTGAATGTGATATCGCTCACATACTTTCTAGTGAGGCCAGGTAGCAGGTGATAAAAATAAATATAATTATATGCATATGCAAAAATGAAGCAGGTTGTGTTATTAGCTGAAAGGATAGAATATGCATGGGTAGCTTCCTCTTTAGACAGTTTTGCACATATGTAGAGCAGTACAGGAGAGCACAGCTGCGATGGGGTCAGCTTAGAGGCATCATGGCTGACAGACTCTCCTACAGTACGACAGGAAAGTTGGGCAAATACCGGGAAATATTGTCTATGAGAAATGCCAGTTTGTGATTTAAAGATGTATTATGTAACTTTTCTGGTGGAGGGTCCGCTACCTGCTTGTCTCCATGGATGTTATTCCTTTGCCTGATATGTTCCACAGTATAGCATTATCTATTTTGCATGTATTCAACTACAGATTCTTGCTCAAAAATGCCTTGAAAAACATCACTTCTCCACAGACTGGACCTGTAACTTGTTGGTCTTCATGGAAATATTTAGGTTTAATGCCATATTAAGCAAAAGAACAACATCTCCATGGGGACAAGCAGGTGGTGGACCCTCCATCAGAAAAGTTAAGGGTGTATTCTGTCACTTTTTCTGCTGTACTAACCATCACTCCTCTGCCTTTGTCTTGTGTTGTCTTTTTAATTCTGGTTTGTTCATTCATGTCCTGCCAAGTGCGGTTTATGTATCAACGTGTGTTTGTGGCCCGTTACGCATGACGCATTTCTCATTACGCATTACAGATACAGAGAACATATGCGTCAGCCTCGTTAAAACCTCTCAATCACTCCAGGTCTTCCATGGGCAAATACAAACACATTTTGTCCACCTATTCTTATCATAAACTCGGCGCCCACAATGGCTGATTGCTTGGTTTGTACTTTAGTCAAACTTCCCTGTTTTATCATCTGTTATTGATAACTTTTTGGATGTCAGAGGATGGAGTAAGGATCACACTCATAAGGCAATAAAAACTAAACTTGTGGTTCAAAATCACAACTGCGGGACTATGGGAAACGCTGCCAGAGCACAATACTATACGGACAGCGCAGACTGGATGGGGAATATGTCCGAATATGAATGGATATCACATCAGAAGAGGCCTCTATGATGGATCTGGATGGAGCTGTCTCCACGTCAGTTAATAACTGCCAAGTTCATCTCGGACTAGAAGCTGTCTGGAGAACGGGATTACCCAGAGGATCCTCAGTACAGTGTGAAAAGCCTATAGGAGAGAGACTATGATATACTGCACATGGACATTAAGGGACTACTTTCTCTCTATGACGTCTCCACTCGCTGTCCTTCTCCTCTCTCGCTCCCACGCGCATTAACCCTCACCCCTTTTTTCACCTCAGATCTGCTCCTGTGCGCACCGCAGTCAGTCAAATAAAAGTTGTAGGTCCAGACGAAGCACGCAGTGTGTTGGTGGCTATGTTTTTATAGTATACTAGGAGTGGCGAAGGACATATTTCCTGTCATTCTACTAGGAACTTCCTTTTGTGTACTTAAAGTATCCGCAGCTATTTTTTTTAACAGTAAGGTGTTTTGTTTTTTTGTTTTTTTTCCCCAAGGTCAGCGTAATGCTCTCCATTGTTTTAAACCAGGAAAGCCATATAATATTTGAGAACGTTCTTAAACAAAACTAATAAGTACATTTTAATTATTTTCTTCGCGTTTATTTTCAAATTAGAGGACAATTATAACCTGCATAGCCTCGGTCAATGTAAAGAGGGTCTTTTGCTGCCCTCTGGTGGTTATTTGGAAGCAATTCAATTCTCTGCAGGTGTAAATGAAAACCAAAGGTCTTGTAATTTGAGTATAGATCACATTTATTCTTTCCAGGGAGTACTACATTTGAAAGTGTTACAAAAGACACAAAACAACAAGAGAGCTATATGCACACATGTGACAGTGACAGCACTCGCCAGGTTGTGGCGTGCAGGTGGTAAATACTACATGACGCTGGGGCACAAACCCACACACACATGCACATCTACAGCTGGTGCATGTGTGTGTGTTTGTGTGAGCCACAGAAGGAGTCCTCTGGTCCCCAGACCCCTCACCACCCCTGGCTCTCCCCCTCTCCCTCACACTATCCCTCCCTGGAGCTTATGCTTTGCAGAGTAGTGGTCATGTTCCTCTGGGCCTCCTCACTTCTTCTTCTGGTCCTTTTCGTTGTATTCTAAGAAGAAGTCATTGCAGGCCACAGTGAGTGCTCCGACCAGGATGATGAACTCAGTGAAGTCTACCTCTCCATCGTTGTTGGAGTCCAGGTCTCCCATGACTTTGTCCACTGCCTCTTTGTCCTGGGCATTCTGCGCAGACACATTTCACCTTAGTATTAGCATTACCATTTTACAGGTTATAGTTATGGTGCTGATGGTGGTGCTCCTTACCCCCAGGTAGTTGCCCAGCTCTGAGGTGAGCAGCTCTTTGAGCTCAGCTCGGCTCAGTGTGTATTTGTCTCCTTCGTTTCCAGAGTATTTGTGGAAGGTCTGGATCATGAGCTGCATGGCGCTCTCCAGGGTGGAGGCATTCTCAAGATTAGGCAAAGACATTCTGAGAGAGAGGAGAGAGACATTAGATAATTGACAATGGAACAGACATTTACAAATCCTGTTGATCTTAGAACATCTAACAGCCTTGTACTGAGCAGCAGGTAAACAGGTAAATGTATACACTGGTGTTGGAGCATGTCCAGTTTGAGCTTGATGGAAAAGTCAGTGTGAATTTTAGTTAGCCTCAGTGTTTCTTCCTGGTCAGAGCCTGAGATGTGGCACAGAATGTAATGTAATGCTCATGTGTTTATTGGCTCCAGAGACAGGAGCTCTGGGAGAGCACATGGTCAGGGGCTGGACATGTGAGCCAGTGTCAGGTGAGACTTGAAGTCAAAGCAACATGATAGTACTAAAGAGGAGCTCCAGCTGAAACAAGCAGAGAAAACTCTGAATGCTTGTCCAACCTCCACCTCTGAACTGTGAGGACTCCTCAACTGTCACTCACATTTAACTCTGTCTTTCTTCTGGATGTTTACAGAGACAGCACGGCCAGTGTCAGCTGTTATACATTCATCCACTGTTAACACTTTCAAACACCTACACTACACAAGTATTATTAAAGAATCTGAAAAAGTCACACATTTTTACACAAAGTCCTCTTACCTGAGTGATGGGTGAGTGCTGGCCTCGTGGTCAAAGCTGCAGAGAGAGAGGAAACGCAACTGATGCTGGTCCAGAGCTGGGACATGTCTTAAATACCCCTTCACTCCTCCCATCCCACCTGAACCGCCTCCTCACACCTGCTGCCCCCCTCTTCACTCTGTCCCCATCCACAGCTTCTCTGCTTACACACCAGACACCTGCTATCTGTGCTGGGATCCTGCTGTTGTCCTGCAGGGATGACATAATGGTCAAAACGTTAATGGCACTGAAAATACAGAAGAGGCATTAAGTAAATTGAAAAACCCATAATCTGTCCGAAACTCAACTCTAAATGGTCTGGTGGCACTCAGGTGACAGCACCGACAGCCATAAAAAAAGAATCCACTGTCCACACACAGTCACGTGATAATCTCAGTTAAGACGACAAATGTTCACAATTAATAATATTATTCAATAAAAAAAAAAAAAAAAGGAATTGGAATTGAAAATGGCATTTTTTTTCTTTCAAAATACAGTTAACTTATTACTAAATTGATTTGATTATGTTATGTGGTTGTTATGTATCCTGCAAGTAACTGAACTGCTTTGTATGAATTAAATTTCAAACATCATGAGATGTCCTGGGCCTACATCAGTCAGTAATGAGTCCAGCCAACCTGAACCGATATTTGATACCACCAGTATTGGTATTGGTGCATCGCTCATTGTAACACCCAGATGTGGGTAAAAGTTGTGTTTCAAAAAGTTGTTTTCATGCAAAAACCATGCCATTCATTTCACTAGATAAGAAGGTACTTTATTGTCATTCAAGATACACATAAAAATTGTAAAAAAAAAAAAAAAAAAAAAAAAAAAAAGTGCATTTTAAGATAATTTTATTCCCTAATTCTGTTTTTTTTTTTTTTTTGTTTCTGATAGAACCTGTGTCATTTTAACTACTGCCCTCTTGTTATTACATTTAAAACAGTCATATTTAAGTGGGCTGTCTTGTTTATTATGGAAGGTGTAAAGTCCCATGTCAGCTGCAGGGGATTTTGGAAGAAGAAACCTTTTGACACTGTAGCCGAATAATGCCAGAGGACAGACACACCACACCTCGCAACCCTGCAAAGGAAATCCCAAACAAACACATAGAAACACCAAAGTCTATGCACTTCACATTAATACTTCATTACACATTAGTACTTCATAGTGTTTTATTTAACTGAGCAAAGGCAAAATATAAGATTATCCCATTGTAAACCACATGTTCAGTAATGTTATGTGGCCAAAGCAAAAGGACAGCTGACAACACAGGCCTGCAACATGAGGCAACACAACATTCTGAAGAGCCTAAAATTTAATACTAGTTGGAGAGGATTAGCTTGTTTCTTAACAGTCAAAATGCAGATGATTATACCTGATGATGATGATGATGATGATGATGATGATGATGATGATGATGATGTGATTCAACCACAGGCAAAATTATTGTCAGTTCAAAAGACTTTACCAAACAAAATTAATGGGGCAATTCTGTGGACCCAAATCCTAATAAGAGTGTTTCTGAACAAAGCCTATTTGGGTTATAGATCACACTCTATTGTAGCTAATCCATGTGTGAAAATGATGTCTTATGGTTCTCAAACTGCTCTATCATGGTGACTGGGTGGATTGTATTCTCGTCTTAGAACAAGAATGACCAGGTTTCACCTTCTGAGTGCTGTGGGGCCTTTCTTTCTGCATCAACTTTTCATGTTTCTCCTCTGGGTAGCTCTCCTCCAGGCACTCAGTTTTCTCTCATCAACCCAAAACAAGCCCTATATTTGTCCCTACCAAGCATAGCTCAAGTGATGGCTCCCCAAGAGTTTTACTGAAGCTGCTCACTTTTCCCAGTGGCATTGAAGTGTGGGTCAAATGCAGAGGATGAAATTCCCTGTAGTAAAAAATATCTTAACCAATGTGATTATGATGAGTTTTGGCACTGACATAATAGAATCTGTTCCTCCCATCACAAAGAAATATGGGTGTAATAACCTTGTCATATATATAAATTATATTCATGAGTGTGTCAGCGGATCTCATTGTATGGACACACTGCTGAACATGGAGTAAATGTATATAGGGAATGAATATTTTACTTTTTTACTCAGTTAAATCCATCCTTCGCCCATAGAACATGAGGTTGGACATAGTGACAGTGACGGAGGGGGTAGGGACAGAAGACAGACAGAAAGCGGTCAACACAGAACAGTGACACATAAAACATATAGCACATTTGAATGGATGTTCTGTGCAGTCATGTGTGAATGGACACAACATGTACATCAGATGAGCCTATGTTATTCTGTGTGTGATTAGCTGTGGTGGAGGGAGCGTCCTATGGGAGTGTCTATGTCTAATGTTGCACAGAGGAGAACACCGCACAAAGGGAAGCGCATACAGCATGTCAGAGTCACATTTCAATAGCTGATGCTGCAGAGTTTGACCAGTCAGGGGTGTCAAAGCTATATTTAGTTCACTATAGGAGGCTGGTCACAATGGAGGACAGGTTCCATAGCTGCGCACAGAATAATCCATAGGCTGGAGTATGTCAAATGAATATGCAAATAAACATGAGGCAGTGCTGTTTTCATATAAAGTATTTATTGTTTTGAAAATACAATCTTCTTTGCATCTAATAAAGCCTACACACAGCTCAGAGTCCTTCAATCCTTGACGGCCTTTTCTAGTGTGACTTGAGTGGTTATATATGGTTTGTTTCAGAGCTCCATCAGTGGGGACAAGACATAAAAATGAGATGACTAGGTAATTTGCATATTATGATAAGGAAATAAATGGCACATATAGAGAAGATATGTTACTAGATCTTGATAAAGCCCATAATGAGATGAGCTTCCAGTTTAGAGGAATCTATGAAGCTGCTTCAGTAGGGGCACACTGCTTCTGGCTCATGGCTTTGGCCAAGTAGCCAATCAGATTGAAGTATTCCTGGAAGCTGACTTTTCCATCGCTGTTTTCGTCTAGTCCTTTCTGCATCTCTTTGATCGCAGAGGAGCTGTCAGCATCCTGAACAAAACACAGGAGGTTAAACATGGCTCTATAGTCATTATCATTATAGAGATGAGACCATTTCTAATATATAAATTGTGTGATTCAGTTTTATAAGAGATGTAACTCGCCAGCTCTTAACCCTTTTTGTACACACCTCCATGATGCCTCCCAGCTGCTTGCTCACGAGTTTCCTGAAGGAGCTGGAGTCCAGGTTTTCCTTCCCTTTAGACGACTTGATGAAGGTCATGACCAGCGTCTTTATGGCGTCCTCCATTTCTACAGAGAATATACAAAAAGTGTGAGAAATATAGCCAATACAAACAAATACCATGCATGATATTAGGAACATGAAACTGTGTCAAGATTGCGGTCTGCAAATCCATCTCATGTGGTTTTAGTTTAAACCAGTTGATTCTTTCTACCACCATTCAGTTCTATAGAGATCTAAATCTGAATTTTGAAGCTTCTAAAGCCTCTCTGACCACTCCTTGCCCTTGTTTCCGGAATATGTTACAGCTGCCTGTGGACATGAACCAAGCGGAAACAGGCTTTAATTGATGAAGATGGATGAACGACATAACAAAAACATCCTTGTTCAGATCTTGATAAAGTGAATAAAAAGCATGTGATTTGAGATGCAGTGAGATAAGGAGGCATTCTGAGGACAGTGGACAGTGGAGGGAACACTCTATAGATGCTTTGGAAGCTGTGATCTTTGACGATGGAGATCTGATCCAGAGGAGCAGCAGGAGGCCCTGAGGTCATGTTACTGCAGCCTGCCGTATGCTGCACCATACATCACATCACAACAAACAAACAAGCACCACATCAGCCTCAGGAGAAACACCACGGATCAAATAGAATGTAAACATTAGATATGGAGCAAGCTTATTGTGTCATGTGTTTCAGTCTGTGTGATGTTTTTTTAAAGTTTGCTAGACAAAAACAATTCACAAAGGAATGCAGAGAAATATTATTACTAACTGAGCAACTTAATACTTAACTACATTTCATTCTGGGGATATTTGAAGGCAGGGTAAGGCAGCACCACACCATACAGGCCTGAATGTATATAGGGCTGCAGCATGAAGTGGCTCAGTTGATAGAGCAGGTGCCAAGGACTGTTGCCATAGCAATTAAGAATTTCAAAGCAAAATTGGTTCTCAAAAAGTCCTTCAAATCAGGAAGTGGTGATAAGGTCACTGAAGCCCATACAGAGCATTATTTGACCTTGTCTGTCTATCAGCTCACACACAGCGATTTTAAGTGAGTATTACAATAGTACTTTTACTATGTACTCTAACTTCAATCTCATATACATCTCTAAAGCAGGGATATGAAGCATGCAATTCTGGCCCCAAGGTTAGTTTTGATGGGACTGTGTATGCTCCTGATCTTTATAGGTGCTTTTTGAAAATCTAACTGCTCATCAACCAAACTTGTTAATCAAGTATACTAATGGGAGTTGCATCAGCCAAATAAGATAAGATATATGCCTTTATTAGTCCCACAGTGGGGAAATTCCAGTATGAATTTCATAATGAAACTTGGTCATGATATTATAATGTTGTAATGTTACTTCTTCCCAGGTTTTGTAAGATTTCATTACACTGTGCAGATGGTAGCGGACAGTGTCGGTTTCACGCTTGTTTGCACTCACTCTGACAGCCTCTACCTGACGTTACCTGTGAAGTATTTTCTTCAGGGGAGCAGAATTCCGAGACGACAGCTCTCGGAAAACTCCACATTGAAGATCCATTGATAACTATCATCAATCATTAGCAACACAGCAGCACAGGGTAAGGCGTGCTGCCTGATTTCCAGTGTGTACTGGAAACTGCAGCTAATGATAGCAATGGGTGCTGGGGCTCGTGTTATTGGGGTAATCGTACACCCCTGTAAATGTCCCATCTGACGCCACGCCTTCAACATGGCTGACTAACAAAGAGCAAAACAGACAGACAGACAAGCTGATAACCAAAGCAGGACAACACCAATTAGGGCTCCGCTGCATTAACCTAATTACAGGGCGAGAGAGCAGGACACGCTACTGGTCAGGCACCCAAAAAAGGACAGATTGGATTTCATGGCACCACACACACACATTAGAGTGATCATCTGTCATCATATGTTAGCTCTTCATCATTATTTAATAGGTTGCTATAATTGTCTTGACACCTACCCAGGCCAGTTCTGCATGCACAACATAAGCAAGGCCCCGTGTCCCCATTCACTGTGTATGTAGAGCTAAGGGACACTCTGTCAGAGCTCCTGACAGACCACCATCCATTAGTGGCCTCCAGCACGCGTAATGAGATGAACACGAGAGTAACTAGGCCCCGCTCTACACCAGAGGTGACAGTAACTACAGTAAAAGATGACTATAAGCATTCATTGTGCTGGTGGTTGTAACATTGTAGTTATAGGCCTACAATAATTACTATATTGACTTATTGTTCAATGAATGGTGAATCATGTTTTTTATTTTTGGGTTACTATATTACGTACCTACCTATTCTTTGCGCTAATGGGCAATTCAGATAAATAAAGATGCACCAAGTAACTTTTCTTGTAGGGAGACCTAGTTGTCTCCATGGAGATGTTATTCTCTGCGGAGACAAGCAGGTGACACCACCAGCCCACTCAGAGTAAGAATGCATGTAACCCAAGGTATTTTAGACCAGTAGAAACATGCATCTGTGATTAAATAAATTAAAATGAATGTCATATTGTGGAACATTCGAGGCAAAGCGACTCTACACTTGAAAAGTTACATAAAACACCTTTAACATCTTTGACTTCTGATTCTGATTTCATTCATTTATTTACAGTGAATGCTTTACTGAAGACATGATGTATTGTGAAAAAGATTTTACCAGAATGATCATGCTTCATAGGGTTATAGAGTCACTGGCATAAAGTGGTCTTTAATCTTATTCTTTATCATCATAATTTTGTTAAATAAATATGTCAAACATGGAAACATGGACAAGAGACCAGTGTCTGTACAGGGCAGTTTGGAAGGCAAAACTCTACAATGTGCATCTTCCTTTATAATCTGGTTTTATTAGACATATTTCACAAGATACCAACGTGTAATTTAGTATTCACCGTAAAATACTATATAAAGACACATATACTAGTGTTTTCTCTCATAAATGTTCAGTAAACATACCTCTGTCTCTGAACAAATAAGACTTGCCTGGGCCTAATAATAATCAGTCCAGTGACTCAGTCCAAGCTTGTGCACACTGGTATAAAGCATGTTTAATCCAGCTTCTGTACTCGCTTTAACAGCTCTTAGAAAATTATCATAATGTAGTTTCCCCTTTAACGTCTGTCTCCAGGAATAAACCTAAAACCCTTTATTCCACCCAGTGATGTCATTAGAAGTCCTCAAATCACCAATACCCAGAAGTGGATCTATAATATGAATTAATTGTTTTGTTGTTATTATTGTTCAGTGTAAGCAGCTATTGTTTTCAACCTCATTTAACCTACTTCAGGCCTCGGAGCACCAATTAAGTGCAAGTTTGTGCGCCCTCTGTTGGCAACTTTGGTGTTTTGTATGCATTGAATCAGTGCTGAACTATTGCATACACCTTATGTTAAGCTTCAAACGCCAACGCTAAGCTCTCCAAACAGTTGCTGAAAACGCCCCAATAATGAATATACCTGTAAAAGCTTTGGCCAATACTTTTGTGTAACAGGCCATAACAAAACCAGTACTAAGCCCCAGTATCTTCCATTTCAACACATCATGAGGACTCTAGAAATACCACTCAGCTGTGCACATGTTTGTAAAGAATGTTCGTTAACAAAGAGGCTCTTCAGGCTGTGTTTTTGGAGAGTTTGTGGCATTTAACAGTGGCATTTATAGCAGCACATGACCTCACATCAAGCTTATGTGTTATTGTGACATTCACTTTGGAATCCGCAGCCCGCCACAAAGTAGCTTTATTATTTAAGAAACAAAAAAGGTTATGTAGCTAATGCTATCTCCATTCATTTAATTCGTCCATTATAATTCAACAAACAAAACTATAGCCTATGGCAAGGACTGAAAAGGCCACCGGTTCCGCGGGTCAAAGGTGACAGTAACATTTGCCTTCAAGGCGCGTGCATCACAGTTATGCAAAAGGAGCCGCGTTCTCCAGCTGGTCAGAAACTGCTGAGGGGCTGGTGCGTTTGCATCCACTTGGTCTGAGGCCATAAGACGTGCACCAACGAGTACAGGTAAATCAGGCTGGGTAACCCCACCTTAGGACAACAGGCGCGTGACGACACTGTTCTGAGAGTTTTGGGGGGGTGCCCTCTCTGCCCTGCTACGGTATAATGTCTTATCCAGCCCGGCTCAGATGATAGCGGCTGTGCCAGGGCTCCACCCTGCCTGTTGTTTGTACGAGGAGTGACTGACTCACTTCCTCCGCGGACATGTTACCTGTCATCGGCCTGGTCACTGGTTCTCCCCCTCACTGACTGAAGGCCTTTTCTCTGTTCCGCCACAGTCTTATCGTGACATGGAGTGAATAATTCAGTCTGATAAGAGCTGACCAACTGCCTTGAGTTTGCCTCACGATAACGGGCCGCGGTTCTTCTGCCAAACGCGGAGCGCGCAGTGAGATAAAGACGCAGAGGCTTGCCCGCCCGCGCCGTGGCCCACATTCACGTTTAGCCCAAACTAAACCTGACAGTTTGTAGGGGGACCTGGGACCACTCCAACACACAGTGGATGAATAAATAAACGTGATGCGGGTCTCGGGTTTCTGTGGAAGTGTAAAGGACTCGCGGTTGCATTACCAACAAGGAAAACCTGATCCCCATGACCACCAATACACACACTCCCGAGCATACAACATTCATGACAGCCTTGGAATAGGATGGTTTTCTAGTCAGCCTCAAAAAGGAACGACAAAGTGAGAATTAACAAAGCGTAAAACTTACTGTGTGTGAATCTAGGCTTCTTCTTCTGCTGCTTCTGTCCAGGATCCTCCTCTTCAGTCCTCCTCTAGATTAACCAGCAACACATATCTTTTCCGTGATTTAACTACTCACTCAAGCCAACTTTTTTTTCATTGTCACAGGGCGTGTGCCTAGAGAGGAGGAATGCGCACAGAGGCGCAGCTTGAGCAACTGCGCTTCAGACAAATAATTGGTTATAAACATTTAGCTTTGTGTAAGCTTTACTAAATAACGCTAAACGACTATTATAACAATATGATATTCTTTGAAAGTGGTAAATTCTGTATTTGATTACATTTAGCATGGTATGTTACTGTAAACGTGTATAAACGTGTTCACATCTCTTTAACATGATGCAGTAAGGGCACACCCTAAAGCTTTACTCACTAGTGTAAAGAATGCAAAGATAAGAACCTTAGACAGTAAAGAAATGACCAGGGTTTGACAAACAAATTACAGGGTTTCACTTTATTTTCTTGCTTTGGCAGAAACTATCTCGAGAGGAGTGCACAGCAGTGGTGTCTGTGCGCGCGGGGAGACGTGCCAAGCTGCACAAAACTTTCCAAAAAAACAAGGAGAAAAAGACTGCTGCTGTTACAGACTTGTGAGCACAGGCATGTGGGGCTATGAGTATACTCTAAAGAACAGATGAACTGGTTTCAATATTGCTGAAATAGTTGAACAATATCCAGTAACAGTGTGCGTAATCGTTGAGGCTGGGAAAAAGCGAGAGTACTTTAGACAGACATTTGGAACTATTCCCATTTAGTCAGTTGCGCAAACGAACCTCTCTCAATAGTTAGACAGGTAAATGCTATTGGTTGGCTTTGGCATGCTTGTCGGCGAGCTGTCCAATCAGCTGCCAGAACTCCAAGAAGTTAAGTTGTCCATCGTTGTTCTCGTCCATTGATTTCATAAGTTGGTCTATGGCAGATGAGTCAGTGTCCTGTGGGGCACAAAAAGAAAACGTGTATTTTAAAACAAGAATGAAAATATAATTAATTACAGACTACTAACTTGGTTCAGTGGAGGACACAAGGGGCGTAGGAAAGGGAGAGAAAATCATGCACATTCAGCCCTATGGTGGTTTGGCACAGCGTTGTAAGCTCTGTTGCCATCTGGCGGACACTTTAAGGAAAGCAAGACTCGAAATTTCCACACTTTTTTCGTATGAATTCACGAGGATAATTAAACTAAGCAAATTGTGCCCGTAAACAGCTCTTTCTGTTGCTCAGTGGGGGCTGAAACATACAACTTACTTTGCTTGCGTATTCTTGTGAACCATGAGAAACAGTTTAGGTCAAAAGAACTAGTCTTCCCACATTAACACAAAGTAAACACAGTCTTGGCTGGTATGACTAACACTTAATTACCCTTGGCATGAAGCAATGTGGTGACCAGATGATCCTAGTTACCAGGATTTCAGTGGGACTATTTCTATGTAACAATACCATTTTTTTTTTTCCTTTGACATGAGATATATTTGACCATTTTTATTGGATTTTGAATTTCTGCTTCATAACAACACTATCCAGTTGGTTTATTGATATGGAGGTGTTTTACAAACTGAGAAATTAAATTATAGAAATTATTTTGGACTAGGTTATGTAATTTAAAGGTGCACCATGTTATTCTTCTGGTGGAGGGTTCGTCTGCTTGCTTCCATTGGTATGTTATGGCTTTGTCTGGAATGTTACACACACATTGCATTAAACGTGTCTGTCTCCATGGAGACAAGTAGGTGACACCACTAGGCTGTATGTTTTGCCAGAATGTATGTTTGGCCATGTTTTTTGAGCAGTAAACAGAAGATTGCCGGACTGTTTAACACTGAGGCCAAGTAATAACATCTCCACGGAGACAACAGCAGTTGGCATAACAAAGGGCACCTTTAGTATTCATTCATGTAGACACCCAAGATATGAACACATAATAAAGTGTATTCATTTACTCACCCCCACTAAATTAGGAAGCTCAGTGGTGACCAGTTTGTGGAACTCATCTCGGCTGAGAGTGCTGGATGACCCCTCACTGCCTGCATACAGTTTGAACTTGGACACTAGTTCTCCAATGGCAGCCTCCATCTCTGTCTGAGTGGCACCAAATTAAAAGTGAAGGTACAATGTGTTTTGGGAACAGACTCTGTGGTCCTTTTGTAGTCCATCTTGAAGCAATGATTGACTTATTTCTGACATTGTCTTGCCTGGAAGCTGTAGTAGTCAGTAATACAATAACTCATGTTTCCACCACATTTTCCATGATGAGATTCCACTCTATCTTTAACAAGCTTTTCATTAGCTGTAGTTAATAGTTACTGTGTCTGACCTCTACAAATGTCATGCATGGAGGTTAATTACATTTGTCTGGACAGCCACAGTAGCTCAGTAATAATGACAGTTGCAAACTCTTATCTTATTAGTACCACACGGTCAAAGCCACAGGGAGCGTCTGATAGTTTTATATCCTTTCTTAATCCTAGCCCAGCTCAAACAGAATGAATTGAATTGGTTAAAGGTGTACCTTTTAGTAAATTACAGGCCAAACATGCAATTACTTTGAAATAAAAAGTAAGTCAGTGGATAAAATCTTCAAGTCTAGTAACTTAGTACTGGAGAATCTGACTCATTTTCATTTCAGTGGAGCACTTTGGTTACTCAGTATACAGTGAAGGAAAGCTTAAGGACTTCAAAGACATCCGAGTTGTTCCATGTTGTTCCTAACTTAAAATACAGACTCAACTTCAGACTCGCTTCTGTAATCTTATTTGAATCTTAGTGTAACATTGTGGCTTCATTGTTTCTGTGTGAATTTGCCTGCAGCAATAAGGTTGGACCAATTATGATTGGCTCTGCTCCAGTTTTCTCATTCAGTTCTAATTCAGTTCCAAGTACTATTTTAATGCAAGGTTATTCTACTATAGCAATATATTCTGATTGGCATTACAAGTGTATTTGTCTTTACCTGTACTCCTCCTTTGACTATTATGTCCAAGCCATTACAAATGTAAATAGAAAATGAGTTAACCTATAAAAAATGAAAGGTGACAAAGTTCATCTCTTCACATTTATTAACACCGTTGTTCAAATGTCTTGCAAATACATTTTATGCTGCCGTATGTATGTGGTTCCTCACATGTCATTTTCAACAGTAAACCCAAAACAAGCAAAAACAGTGCACTAACAAACAAAAGACTTCATATGGAATAATTAAAGACATTTTAGTGCACACTATACATTCTGTACCTGAAAACTTTTACATGCTCAACATGTTATTATATGTGCTCTTTTTAAGTAGACCTGTTTAAGGTGCAATAACATCTACAAATAAGTTAAACAGAACAAGTTAGCACAGTCACGGTCTTAAGCCATATTTACAAAACAAAAAATATATAATTTTATTATTATATATTATAATAACCCCTTAAAAGGTACACTACATAATATTTATGCTGGAGGGTCCGCTACCTGCTTGTGCCCTTGCGTTGCCTGGAATGTTCCACAGTATGGCATTAACCTGACATCACCAGGCTAAGCTGCAGCTCTAGAGAAAGGCTTCCTGCTCACAGCATTTGAAGACATGTGCCAGCATATAAAACACCTGGAACTGAAGAAATGCAAGATAATTTAATACCATACAGTGGAACATTCCAGGCAAAGCATTAACATCCCCCCAGAGACAAGCAGGGTGTGTACGCTCCACACACAAGTTACATAGTGCACCTTTAAATGGAAAGTGGTGTTACAGCTAGGCCACTGCATCCCCTTAACAGCAGTTGTCATTGTGGGGGAACTGAGAATTAGCTTAGAGGAAAAAGAACCAAGTAAAACAGGTACAGAAATAGAGAAAAAGGAAATTACTACTTTGCATTTGTGTGGACCAAAATAAATACCCAGGTGAGGGAAAGAACATTTTCTGTTGTTAATGTTTCTGGATTAGGGCTGCAGCAATAATCACAACTGAATCAAAACTGCAGTTAAAATGGTAGGAATAAGCAAATTGCAAATGCTGTACAATAATGTCCTCCACAAACAAAACAACACGAATAAAATCTGCTAACCCTGTAGTTTAGACCTCTACAAACATGTTCTGAAATGCATGGGATTCTTGTATTAGTTTAGCAGATCATATTTCAGTCTTTTCTCAAATGTGAATGCCTAGATATGCTTAAAGTATACACTGTGAACTGAATATTGATTATAAATGTAATCATGAAAAAAAATTGTAATTGGATGTTGTCCATGATTTGTTCAGTCTTGGTATGCGGTTAACTTTCCACGTAGAAAAAACAGAAATGACACGACACTGGTGCAGCAGGAAGAAGTAAAATAAAGAGGTCATCCTGTGAACGTGTTTGTGGCATTCATGGTCCATTATTAAGTGTTCCCTTTTGAATCACCTCTCCTCAGTCAGGCATCGCTCTGCTTCCTGCACCAGACTGCTCACTTCCTTCAGTGCAAAAATGATTATCTACCAGAAGTTAAAATGACTTGAAGTACACATTTCATATTGACAAGCTTGGGTTTATTTACCTAAATTGTGATTTAATACATTTTTTCTTATTTTAAGTTCACATAATTGCCAATGGGGGAAAAAAATTGCCTTTACCTTTATTGATTTATCATTTCAAGCTAGAAATGGCACATTCTAGGTTTAGGTCTTAATAGTTAATATATTTAAAAGATGCATAGTGCAACTTTTTTGCTGGAGGGCCCCGGCCAACCGCTTGTCTCCATGGAGATGTTAGTGCTATACTTTAAATATTCCACAGTATAGCTTTAAACGTATCCAATTAGAATTTATACAATCACACGTATTTATATTGCTCAGAAATACCTTGAAAAACATTGTCATTGTGAGCAGGGTAACCCCTCCACAGATCAGACTTGTATTTTAGTGTGGCATGTTACCTGCTTGTTTCCACATTCTTGGCAAAGTAATACCATCTCCATGGAGACAAGCAGCTGGCAGAACAACCACCAGAAAAGTTACATAGTGCACCTTTACATCTACTTAACTACTTGAGATATTGAGAATTTAAGTCATTTTAGTAATTTTCTTACTAGATAATCATTTTTTGCATTTGTATTTTTCAGCCACGTCCTCTCTCACCTTCCTTCATAAACTCTGCCTTGACGCTCTCCTTCTCTCCTGGCAGCATAAACTTCTGCATCACCTCCTTTTCAAATCTCTCCATCTCATCCTCTATGGCACTATCCTTCTGTCCACTGCCATCTTCTTCATCTTCTCCCTCAACTAGATCTTCCAACATATCCCCTACATCCTCCACATACTCCAGAAAACTCATCTGATCATGCGGAAAGACGCCATTTTGAAACATTTCCTTGGCTAACTTTTGGAGCTCAGCGATTTGCGAGGCTTCCACTCCTGCCTTTTCCGCTTTGGACAAGTAATCGTTTAGGATCAATTCAAATTCCGCGAGAGGAACTGGCTGCACCCCTTCAGCTTGGGCGCAGGTGTCTGGGGAATCGCAGGGCTGTTGAGGTTTTGAACTGTGTTGGAGGCGCTCTCTTTGACGGGACCAGTATTCAGGCTGTCCCACTCTGAGTTTGGGTTGTGAAGGGGCAGATTTCTTATCGCTCCATGCCTGATCCTTATGCTCACTGCCTTTATGTTTATTATATTTCTCAGATTTACCATCCTCCCATTCTTTTTTATACTTTTTTTCTTTATACCCTACCCCTTTCCTTTCTTCCTCTTCGTTCCTCCTCTGCTTCTTGTCATCTGTTTTCCACTTTTTCTGGTCTTTGCTTTTTTCTCTCCTCTCCCCGTCGTCTTTCCTGTTTTGACTTTCATATCCATCCCGCTCTTTCCAATGCTTTTTCTCGTACTTATCTTTCTTTTCTTCTTTATGGTTGTCTCTTCCCTTTTTCCAGTGCTTGTCTCCAGGTCCTTTGTGCGTTTCCTGGTAGTACTTGCCTTCTTTACTCCTCCCTTCTTTAATGTGATCAAGTTTGTGTTTTTTATCACCTTCGTAAGTCCATTCTTTCTTTTCTTTCTTTTCCTTCCAGGTCCTCCCTTCATCCCCTCTTTTTGACTTATCTTTTTTCCACTCCTTCGCCTCTTCTTTTTGCTTTGAGTGCTTATCCTCCTTATCTCTCTTTTCAAATCTACCACTGTCATATTTCTCTCTCTTCCACTCTTTTTCTTTGCCGTCTGTCCCTCCATCTTTGCGTTGTTTTTTGTCTTTTTTCCATTCAGATTTTTCTCCATCTTTCCACTCCTTTGTAACACCTCTGTCGTGCTTGTCCTTCTTGTGTGCCTGATAGTCTGCTGAGCTGTGACTGTCATTCTCAGTTCCTCCACTAGGGAGAGCTGTAGCAGCTGCTGAAAGAGAAAGAATTCAGTGCACAGTTCTGTACAGTAGATGCTAAAAATTTTTTAAATTGTAAATTTTTTTTATAATAAAAAACTTCATCATTAGGTTGCATATCATGTTTTCTCTCATACAGAAATGTTTAATATTTGAATTAGTTGTGAATAATTTATCAATTAAACTTTCACCATTCAATATCAGTTTTTGAAAGCCATAAAAATATGCACAGATAGGTATGGCGAGAAAACATACTTTCCGGTGGAGGGTCTCAAACCTTCTATTCTCCATTTTCGCTGGAAGACAGAGAGACGACACCACTAAAAAGGTGTTTTGTTTTTTTTTGGCAATGAAGTTTATACCATACTGTGGAACATTCCAGGCAAAGCAATGATATTTTCAAAAGAGAAGCAGGTGTTAGTCCCTCCTCCAGAAAAGTTACACAGTGTACCTTTAAATTAAGCCAATGCTGTTAATGAAATGGTTACTACACTACTGCCTATCTCATTATCTACAGTCTAGTGCTGTGGTTCTCAAACTTTTCTAACCAAGGGCAAACCAAGATAATATTTGACTTTTGAGTACAACCAGATCCAAATCTGGACCGCATCAGACTTTGATTAAAGGCCTGGTCTTGTATTAGATTTGGCAGTTGGGCAGTTCAAAATAATTATAATTCCAGGAAGACAACAAATAATTCTAAATTGCTGGGTTTCGGATGACATCACATGCTTTAGGCCAATAGCATTTAATCCAGATTCGGGGCAGCTACAATGAATATTGTTAAAATCCAGATTTATGTTGTAATACAGAGTTCTTGGGTCAGTCAATAGAAATGATCAGGTTCAACATTTGTGAATTCACCTTTTGGATATTTCAACGCAATGTATAATGTTTTTAAAAGGGAAATCTGGCTTTTCCCCCAATAGAAACTGCAGAAGGCCCCGCACACCACCACTGGCAGCCGCATACCACAGTTTGAGAAACACCAGTTTAGTCCATAACAACTACCTGCTACCTCTCCTACCTGCATAGAGCTTCATGTGTGTCAAAGTGGACCTCAGACTCTCTACGTCTTTCTGTAGCATCAACACAGACTGCAGTTCTGTCCTCATCTTCTCCAGTTCTTTCTGAAGTTCAGGGACACTCTCCAGGTTTTTCTTTAACCTACTGTTTTCCTGCTGCATTTCCTTGTGTTGAAGTTGCTCAGTGCTGCCCTCTGCTGCTTGTGTCTTGGTCAATTTTAGCTCCTCATTCTCAGACTGTAAAGAAACAGCCACAGGGATTTGTTACTGGAAACTCACTAAGTATGTAGCATATGTATTTTCTGTATATTGTAACATTAAAGGGCCTGTACCTGATTTTAATTTACAACATGCATTGTATGGTAAAAGCTGTTAATAAGAACAAAATTATAAAATTATCTTCTCCAAAGCTACAGACAGAGCCCCGTTTCATTCAATAATGCACAATGTAATAAAGAATCATGGGAACCCAACTGCCTGACACTATCCCAGACAGAAGTTTCTGTGTGATGGTCCAATATCACATGGGCAGAAAAGTTCAAACTAAAACATGTTTCATTCTGACTCATGGTTTGAAATCAGGTGCAGGCCCCTAAAGAGAGAGAATGTACCTGAAGTACCTGAAGTTGGGCTTGTAACATTTCTATCTGCTCATTCCCTTTAGTTAATTTGTTTAAGAGCTCAGCTTCTGCTCCAGACGGAGAAATGTCCGGGTTAAGCCACTCCTGTGACACAAGAAGTCATTTATTACAGCTTTTATTTAGATAAACTTGACATGTCAATATGTTGCTACACTAACAGTGAGCAAACAACAGACCTGTTTTCCAGATGACTCAGGCTCCTTCAGCTCTGATGCAGGATAGTCACTTTCTGCAGAGAAGGGACATAAAGCTTATCTTTTTCTGTTCTACAGACATTGTGGAGCTAAAAGCAATGAAGCCATTACAGAAAACAAGACAATTTTAAATTGTATCCGCATCTCTGAAAACCCTGTATCCTTTCAACATGAAGTAGTTTGACGTATGGGTGGGCGATTTAGTAAGCTTAGAGTTCACACTGTGATTGGTTAATCCAGCTGTCACTCACTCAGCACCTTAAAGAGGCTCATCAATAACAGAAATCGGTGGGCTGTCTGATTTTCAGCAATCAGCTGTACTAAATAGAGAATTAGTGAATTAAGATTTGAAGATGTGACCAAAATCTAAAGATCTGATTTTTATCACCATATTGTCCAACTCTAGTTTCAGTTGAATTGCATCACTAATCACACTAATTTAAGGTTTGTGATATAATATATAATAATATAATATAATTTTGAATAGGCTGCCATTAAATGGTACAAGGTTTTCTATTTAACAGTCAGCAATCAAGCAAGCAAAACCTTGAGCAAGATCATGTTTTTACATGCAAACAGCAACCACCGCAACCCCACTGTCATGTGCAAGACTTAATCTAGAAACAAAAAGCCTACCCTCATCCAGGTCCATGAAGACACCTGCAGGTACAGTACACCTCAGTCTCAGACACCAACATTTACTCTAAATTGCAGAAAAGTAATGTACAATAGAAAAAAAGTAGCCCTAGCTCAACATGTCAAAATAGGGCTGGGCAATTAATCACATTTAAATAAGATAAATTTGTATCATAATGGGGAAATTAGTGTTGCAACACAAAGTTCAAGAAATTGGAGTTGAGATTTTGTCTTGTCTAATAGTCAGTTGATAAGGCTGGGTGGATTTTTTTTAATCAAGGCCTCTACAAAAGCCAATCATCAGTCAGTAAAAGCATGTGGTTTTGAAGCAGAGTTCAGACTTCAGAGGAAGAAATTTTACACTGTTAAATGCACCTAAAAGTCTGTCTTGTTTATGTTCATGAAATCAACATTGAAAGCCATTTTTATTTTGTGTTTGAAAATAAATGAATTGAAAATCAAGATTGACATATACACCGCTAAATTATTATGCAAATTGTGTTTAAGTGTCATAAAGGTGAAATGTTAAGTTTTCCAGTGAAACTCATGGATGGTCTTGGGTCTCAGTGAAATCATCTCACACCTGAGCCAATGAGTTTGCCCGGTGCGTCCAACTAAAGGATAAACGACTGAAGAAGGACGTTCCACATTATTAAGCAGAGCAACATTTTCAAGCAATATGGGAAAGAAAAAGGATCTCTCTAGTGCCAAAAAGCATGAAATAGTTGAATACCTTGGACAAGGTATGAAAACCTGAAAATGTAAGCGTGATCACTGTACTATTAAGAGATTTGTAGCTGATTCATGCAGATAAAGGCACAATGAGGAAGGTTTCTGCCAGACAAATACATCGGATTAAGAGAGCAGCTGCTAAAATGCCATTACAAAGCAGCAAACAGTTATTTGAAGCTGCTGGTGCCTCTGGAGTCCCACGAGCATCAAGGTGTAGGATCCTCCAGAGGCTTTGCAGTTATGCATAAACCTTCTATTCGACCACCCTTAAACAATGCTCACAAGCAGAAACGGCTCCAGTGGGAACAGTCTTGTTCACTGATGAGTGCCGTGCAACCCTGGATGGTCCAGATGGATGGAGTGGTGGATGAGTGGTGGACGGTTGGTGGACGGCCACCATGTCCCAACAAGGCTGCGACGTCAGTAAGGAGGTGGTGGACTCATGTTTTGGGCCGGAATCATGGGGAGAGAGCTGGTCGGCCCCTTTAGGGTCCTTGAAGATGTGAAAATGACCTCTGTAAAGTATGTGGAGTTTCTGACTGACCACTTTCTTCCATGGTACAAAAAGAAGAACCGTGCTTTCCGTGGCAAAATCATCTTCATGCAT
The DNA here is from genome assembly GCA_029959045.1 of Taenioides sp. WSHXM2023. Taxonomy (NCBI): domain Eukaryota; kingdom Metazoa; phylum Chordata; class Actinopteri; order Gobiiformes; family Gobiidae; genus Taenioides; species Taenioides sp. WSHXM2023. The sequence continues at coordinate 35,093,832 of CM057088.1, read as the reverse complement.
GACAATGGAGCATCTCATGCTGCAAGGAATACCTCTGCATCATTGGGGCATTAAAGAAGAGAAACTCATGGTGTGGCCCCCATCCTCCCCTGACCTCAACCCTATTGAGAACCTTTGGAGCTCCTCAAGTGAAAGATCTATGAGGGCGGGAAGCAGTTCACATCCAAACAGCAACTCTGGGAGGCTATTCTGACATCCTGCAAAGAAATTCAAGCAGAAACTCTCCACAAACTCACAAGTTCAATGGATGCAGAATTGTGAAGCTCCTGTCAAATAAGCGTCCTATGTTCAAATGTAACTGGACCTGTTAAGATGTTTTGATTGAAACAAATTTTGATTTCAGTAATATGCTAATGCTTCTAACTGAAAAATAAACAAATGAACTGTTTTCAGTTCTTCACAACAATAACATGGTTTGAAACTCTTTGTACATAATAATATGGAACAGTGCATTTTAAGTTTTTATTTTTGAATAAAATACTATTATCATTGGGAGGTTTGTTCAATAACATCTGAATTGTACTCTAAAGGTTGATGACTTGAAAATTATGGTGACTATCATTTATATTGACAATTTCGCAAAATCAGAGAAAAATATCATTTGCATAATAATTTGGAACGCTATGTGTGTGTGTGTGTGTGTGTGTGTGTGTGTGTGTGTGTGTGTGTGTGTGTGTGTGTGTGTTTTTTTATTAAATATTGCCCATCCCTATATTAACATGATTCAAAAACATGCTTAACATTGATTACCTGAGATGAAAATGGTGCCCAGGCCCAGCAGAATGACAGCTCCCAGAATGCACTTGTTCAGGGTGATGCCGGAGTCCTCGTTTCTCTGGGGAAGCTGAAAGTCTTCCTCTGCCTCCTCTTCCTCATCGCGTTGGCCGATCTTCTCCAGAGCCTCTAACCTCCTCCTCCTCAGCTCTGGTTCTGTTTGTGGAGCGGCTGTTTGGACCGTGGGATCTACAGTGGGACAACAGAATCAGTACATTTATCTGGTGGTACACAGGCTCCTTCTGGTGGTATGAAGGGTCTTCTGTAGTTCTAATCTTTGTTCATATTAATTACACATTCTTTTAAAAAGGTGCACTATGTAACTTTTCTAGTGGAGAGTCTGCCATCTGCGTGTATATATGAAGATGCTATTGCTTTGAATGTCTCACACCTTGGCATTAAAAGTATCTGTCACCATGGAGACAAGCAGGTGAAGCCATCAGGCCAAGTACAGGTCAGATCTGTGGAGAGGTGACCCTGCATACCGTAAGGCTGAATGCTTTTCTTGGTAAGTTTGAGGAGTAAAACCACCTCTAATAAAATCATTGCAAGAGTTGAAATTTCCAGGCAAAGCAATAGCACTTTCATGACATGAGTTCATGGACTGTCCAACAGAAAAGTTACATAGTGCTACAGTCCAGATTTAGTCCTGGTCTAGTTCTTGTGGTACTTGAATTACCAAATATTTGATGTGGAGTAAATTCATATGAGAGATTGAAAACCATGAATCTATGGATCTATACACTCATCTTCTCTTAAGGCAGAATTGCCTAATGCACAATATATATTTGCATCTATCCATTATTATCTATTTGTGTTTTGATATAAAGACAAGCCTCCTTTTGGATTCTGCACTTTTTCATTCACCCTGCTGTGCACAGTTTTAATTAGTCTGCAATCTACACAATGACATTTCCCATTTCCACCAGCAGCATAAAAAGGCAATTACGATGCTTGGATTGTGCAGAGAAAGCACCATTTATTTTCCTCTTTTACAGCCAGACAAAAATACTTCAAGTGAAGTTTCTGATGTTATCCAGACTAAGAAAACGCTCAGCAGAGCACAGTATGATCTACATTTAATGATACCATCTCAAACATCTGCACAAACAAAACACCACAAAGTCTAAAACTAGCTTGGTCTTATGGTCACAGTCTGTTACAGTGACCTCCTGACACAGATCAAGTCAATTTTTTAGCAGGTCTGCCTGGTGCACTTATACTGAATAGATAATATTATAATTATACTATTTAAAAAGGAAATGGGTAATTTTCCATGCACTGTCTACCATACCAAAGACGCATTCTTTAGTAGTAAAAGTGTGTAAAATATAACTTAAAAAAGGTCACAAGGTTTCATATCATGTTCAGTAATATAGAGAAGTCTGATGTTTTGTTGTTGTGTGAATAACTTAAATGTTCTAATTATGGACCAAGTATGACAAAACGTACACAACCCACGGAGCGCTGGAGTAGACTGACCAAAGTGAAATCTGTGCTTTGGTCCCTACAACCATCACATACTTCATAGTAGGTGAGGTTGGGGGAGTCTTGCCTAAGGGCACAGTGACAGTAATCCACTGCTGCCCCACTGTGGCACCTGGTATTCCCAGAGGTTTCCCGTTCAACAGACAACATTATCAAGGTGGTATCCACCTTATTCTCCAAGTTGCAGTTGTATTATTTTGCATGGAGCTGCTGATTTTGACAGCAAATAAGTTCTATACAGACTACAAAGCGGATTGTTGGATTGGTGACTTAATGACTGAAAATTGAACATTTTACACAAATCAACCTACTTAAGATCATATTTTAGCAGCAAAACTCTACACTGAAATTAATGGAATTCCTGCTTACCCAAACGTACCACCACAATGAAAGTGTGATTATGTAGCATTTAGAGTTGGCATTTATATTCACATCCAGTTAAATCTTTAATGCACTAATTACCTTGAGGTGTTTCTATGGGACTCCAGTGGTGTGACTCCTCCTTTGACTCCTTTGACTCCTTCTCCGCTGGCTCTTGACTGACGGTTTGATTCTGAGTCTCATCCTGAATCTCCGTCTGCTCCCTGGCCTCCTCGGCCTCCTCCTCCTCTTGCCCTGAGTCCAGATACCCCAGAGTCTCAGCACTCAAAGGGGGGGCAGGGGTCTCATCTAAGGAGGGGCTGAGGTGAGAGTAGGAGTCAGAGAAGGACTCTGGCTCTGTGCTGGACAGTTCCGAGTCCAATGGAGCGCCCTCTGCCTGTGGCTCTGGGACAGGGCTGCTCTGGACCTCTGATGGAGCAGAGGAGGGGAGGGCACAGGCATCGCTGTCTTCATTTGGTTGAGCTACTTGTTCTGATGTCTAAAATGACAAGTTGATAAAATAATATTAAGACAGATGATATCATTCAATCAGTATTTATTTATAGAGCCCTTAACAACTGAAAGTTACCAAAGTGCCATAGTAGACCATAACTGCCAACCATATCATCGTAATCTGACAATAGTAATTAGAATGTAGTTTTTGGTTTTAATAAAACTTTTAGAAACAATTAATTTAGGGCTGAATTAAAAATAGCACACAAATGTCATGTGTCAACATTAAAGGTGTACTATGTAACTTTTCAGGTGGGCCACCTGCTTGACTCCATGGAGATGTAAATTATTTGTATTGAATGTTCCACACTATGGCATTAAATGTATGTCCATTCAAAGTAATTTTTATATCTAAAGAATACTGTAGAGTAGCCTCTCTACAGATACTGTATGATTTGTAACTTGGCATGATGGTGTCATCTACTTGTCTCCATGAAGATAAACAAGTTCACTGTATTATAGTGGAACTTTCTAGGTGGCAGACCATCGACCAGAAAAGTTACATAGTGCACCTTTAAAATGTTAACGTCATAACAGCAGTAATTACCAGCTCTGGGTGGTCCTCTTCAGATATCCCATGTGCACCATCTGATGGCTCCGCACTCAAACCTGTTCAGTTAAATACAAACACGTCCACACACAAACACGTCCACACACAAACACGTCCACACACAAACACGTCCACACACAAACACGTCCACACACAAACACGTCCACACACAAACACGTCCACACACAAACACGTCCGCTTTAATACTTACTTTTATTTCATTAAAGAGAAAAACAAAACTGGTACAGACCCTGAGTGGGTGCACTGGGTTCATCCTGGCGCTCTGTTCCTTCTGTGTGAGGCCTCAGGGTCTCAGCTGCAGCAGTCTCCTGACACAACACAGTATGAAGGGAAACATAAATGTAAATGTACCAGCACTAAGATGACATGTTGTGCTTTGTGAGGGTATTTAGTATTAAACTAGAACAATCATAGATCATGATTTTACATTTGGTTCACTGTAAACTGCAATATTGATCTAAAACAGACCAGTAATAGAAACAGGTCCAAGGACTTCCTGTTCAAAACTGATGAAATGAAAAGCCTCCTCTTCATAGTGACATTCACTGTAGCTTTTCATGTTTATGGTGGCATGGCAGTTTGAACCAGAGTCTGATTTTTTAAATAATTTCCTCTGAGCAATAGTGTCTCATGCAGGACAATACAGGTTGCTCAAACGTGCATGAATCAAGCAAAATCGAACTCTGACTAGGCTCATGATGAGGGAGTACGATTATAACACGGTTAAAAGCTCATAAAACTCAACTGTGCATAAAATGTCCTCTTCTGTATTCTCATTCTCATTCAAACGCTTATGAAGTTATGAAGTGAGAGAAATATGTTACCTCGGGAGTGACAATTGTCCAACTGTTGTTTGAGCTGCCAGACATGGCCCCTTACAGGCTTTGTGCCTTCTGCAACAAACCAGAGAGAACCAGCCGTGAACAACAAGAGCTCAGACTAAAGGTGAGGCCATACACACACCACACACACACAGCCAGTTAAACATCGGCCCACTAACAGGATGGTAAGTGGTTTAAACCTCATTCAAGCTCATCAAAGCTTCTATCTTTTTGTCTATGCCAATTACAGCAAATGGGCTTGTTGCAATAGGAAGGGCATCTGGCACAAATTACTACAAATTACAGTGGTTCGTTCACTGTAACAAACCTGGAAAAAAGCCCAAAAGTACATTAGAATTCCAAATGGAGCCGTGAATATTCCTGACACTGTAGAATCCCATGTGGAAGAGTGATGCATGAGGCAGCTGTTGCAGAGGTAATTTCCATCTTTGCAATCACATGTTCAGCATTTGAATAGTGCCTCTCCCATTCAGCCTCACCCACAGTGCCAATAAAAGAGCTACTGTAACGCACTCTAAAACATGTCAGGGTACGGCTGTGTGCAGGACGTGTAATTCACTCAAAGCACTGAGGTGTTCATTAGCAGTTAGCACATGTCCTCTGCCTTTGGTCTCACTGCCTTTTAGTGGCGGAAAAATGTTTGGCAGAAAGGCCCGTAACTAAGGTCTACACAACTTCACTATGGTGATACTCACTACCTAATGATTAAGTGGATGCAAACATGCTCTGAAATGCATGGGCAATTTTAGGCTGTAAAAATATTGTGATTCTTCTGATAGGTATTGGTAATTAGATTTGCAATACATGTTTTAAAAGTAGGCTCCCGTTCAGAGTGCACATTGTAAACAACTCCAGGAGCATTAACATTTAAGAGAAGAGGCCACTATTGTCAAAGTAACTGTAGCCTTTGCAGTTTGAAAATGGTGCCAATTCCACTTGCAATTGTGATTTGATTGCGATTTATTTTGCAGCCCAAATGGAAAGCTTGAATTAGTTTAGCAGTTCATATTTCAGTTGCATGTAGAAATACAGAAAAATAATGTATGTCTTTTAAGCATTTTTTTCAATGATAAGTTTTGATTTTATTGTGTCTTTCTAAAAACAAATATACATGGGTTTCAATTATAGTTTTTCTGAACATGAACAAGAAGGGTGTCTTCTGATTGTAATTTAAAAACAACAAAACTGTCCAATTTACTCCACCAAAGTGAATTCTGCTCCAAACAGAGGATTCGAGGTAGATTTCTGGAACAGAAATACCCCAGCATATTGACAATTAGAGATGACTGCCAGTCTCGATTAAAATCAAATGAATTTCACTATAGTTACATATTTACAATAGGCAAACAGATTCTCCTATTCACCCAAAAGGATTTAAGATGCATTAAACACTACACCGTCTTGAGAGTGACACACTTCACTTCCCAAATTCAATTTCCTTTCAGCTTTGCCATTTAGGTCTTGCGTCCCAGGAGAAGTGTCTGGATCCAGCCTGAGGCCCAAGGAGCATGTTAAGCATACATTGGGGAGGCTTAAATAGATACAGGCTAAATATAGCAAACATGAGATGGGCTGCAGACAAAAGGAAGGAACACTGAATAGTTTAATAGGTTTACTAATGTTTGACAATTACCGTTTCCTGAAAGTTCCATGTCTCTCTTGCAATTACACGCGTTTGTTCAGCTCCAGTTATCTAGTTCCTGGTTGAAAATTACCAAACAAGGCAACTGTGCACAAACTGCTCCTTGCTAAGACAGTAGGAATGTAACTTGCACATCACATGAGGCGCATGGACGCACTACAAGCACAACGTAAACGTGACGGGAAACGCCATTTGCTTTTGATCGTGTTTTATCTGTACGGATACAGACTACCAAATGTAATCTATGGTTTGAGTAAAGACAGTAATACTTTATCTAAAGGTTACATTCACGCTCATTTTCACGTTTGTTTTTCAATCTTTGCACGACCTTTACAGCACGAGTTAACCAGGAAAAGTGAAATAAATGTCGCCATAGGAGAACATAAACCTAGCGATAAAAACATGGGGCCATATAATCCTTACCCAAGCGATTATCTTTATTGGAGACAGCGCCCAGCATCAATAGATCCACTTCTCACGTCTTTTCCATCCAACTTGGGAACTCTGAACATGCCCCTGAAACTTGTTGTGAGTGTCGAGGAAATCGTCCAATCACGGCTCAGTTTGAAGAAAATCCCGCCTTACTTTCTCTTCTCGACCAATGAGAATGGAGCATGTTTTCTTTTCTCTGTGCGTTTCCGAAAGTTGATTGACAGGCGCATGTGACAACAGGGTAAATTCAGAGCTCCAGTTGTCTATTGTTTTGTTGCCTACATTGGCTAAAATGGGATTATTGTGAGTTACAAATGAATAACCTCACTGTTTGTAGGTCAAGGTCAAACCGGCCTACTGTTGATTTTCCTAAAAGCTTTGTTACACTGTTTTCTGATCTGTTATAATGAATTTTGTTTTGTTTCATTCTTACACATTTAACACACAAACTGCATATTTAGGCTGAATTCTTCTATCAGACAGAAAACACTCCACCTTGTGATGTCGATGTGGTTATACAGGAAGTGCTCCACTGTGTTTTTAAACTCCGTACACTTTCACTAGAATCATTTGGATGATTTCAGCCTTCTCTACTAAACAAAAGGTTAAAGTTAGCTGTTAACTTGAAAACTGCTGCTTCATGACATCATAAGGTGAAAGAGAGCGTTTGTGCACTACCTAGAAATGAATTAAAAGGCCAAAAATAAGTAATTCCATTTATTTATTTATTTATTTATTTTTATTATTAGCCATTGATTGTAAAAGTAGCGGCAGGTCTTTCTCCAGCTGTGGAAATAAAATTAAAGAACATATTAAATAGCCCAATAATATTAATAAATAGCTTAACACCTTAACACCAACAACAAGAAGTTCCCAAGAGTCTCATATTAGAAGCAGAGGACATTACAGTGGGGCAGTTTAATGGAAGATAATGTTTGCCAATTAGTTGCCTATTGTCCCAGATCTCCACTGCAATTAAAACTAATCTGTTCAAGTTAAATTATCTTGTTCTTGGTCCAAAGTAAAAGGAACATTTCATTAAAGCATGTCTGTGAGTTTCCAAGTGTCACATATATATATATTACATACCTGCCAGCCTGTATGCTATAGGCTACCACTACATTTCTCATCATCAGAAGCTTGTTGAAACAGAAGCCCGAGAAAAATAATTAATTCATTTCAGTCCAGAATCTCTTTGATGCACCAGCAGCAGAGGAGAAAATACAGGCACTCTTTGACAGACTGAATGAACCCGTAGGCAAAGTTTCCCCCCAGGAAGTTCTTGCCCCGGCCCAGACCTACAGCCATGTCACGTAGCTGTTGTCCCAGGGAGGATGGGGGGGAAGCGGGCATGGCTTGTGGCAGAGGGCGTTGAGGATGCATGGCTCCACAGATGCTCAAGTTGAGAGTGCAGAGATGGTACAGTCTGTAAAATCAAGCTGGCAACCTCGTATCAGCAGTGCACTCAAATACTTATAATTTCACTCACAAATCCAGTTACTTCTTTACTATTCTATATCCTGAATGAGTGAAAGTGTGTTTACCTGTGCACTGGTCTCTTCTGCTGCACATCAGCCCCACGTGATGCATGAATAAGCCCACTACTGTTACAGGTAATGCCCATTTACACACAGTCAGACAGTGGAGATTTCCAGCTGCTTCAACATGACCCCAATGACAGCTATTGTTCTGGACAGTATGAGACAAAACTTCTAGAGTAGATGTTTTGTTCTAAAGCCTGTTCAGTTGTTCAATATATGAAAGTTGGAACAATACATTTTGGGGCTCCGAATTTATCATGCGTCCAATTTCTTTACAATATTAAGTAAGTTTGTGCTATTTTTATGTAATAAGGTAAAATTTAAGCTGTAGAGGATTGAATAAATAACTATATCTATATCTGTTGGTTAATTCTGTTATTTAATCGTTGCTGTTCATGTTTTTTTTTTTATGATGCTGTATATTTAAAAATAGTTTACATGGATAATCTTGCTTTATTGTTATTGTATACATTCGTGACAGGCCTATCTTAGACATATTTGGATTTTAACTACCACCAGAACTAGACCAAGAATAATTCTGATCAAGCCAAGTCTATCCATTATTAAAATGGATATAAACAGGAGTGAACAAGGATTATACACACCACATAAAACTGGGACAAAATTGGGACTAAACCTAGAACTAAACTAGAACGAAACTAAGACTAAACAAGGACTAAAATAGGACTAAACCAGGACCAAACGAATTACATCAGGACTAAACTGTCATTGACTAACAAAAAGTATGAGAATGGAATACGTATTATATCTGATAAAATTATTACATCAATACAGGTGGGAATTGATTAACTATAATGAATTTTGAATCCAGACAGCTCAGATCTGTCAAACAGTGACTATCTGAAAGTGGTAATAAATTATAAGACTCGGATTGTCCAAAACTGAGACATGAGGACTAGGCCTGTCATGAAAATTACAAAATCGACTTATCGTTCAGTATACATACAGTATATTTAATTTCTTTGCAAAAGAAAAGCCATTTTTTATGTAATAAGGTAAGATTTAAGCTGTAGAGGATTGACTAAATAACTTGTATCACTAAATTTTCATTCTGCTATCATCCCTTTTTAATAATACACACTATATTTAAAAATTGGTTTATTGGGATTGTTTTGCTTTGTGTCAGAAGTTCCAATATTATTGTTTATCACAATATTTCTCTTTAGCAGTATAATATGCTTCAAAATTCGTTATCATGACAGACCTAATGAGGACTTGTATGTGGAGAGGGCAGACTTGGGTATCACATTTGTATAATAGCGTCAAAAGGTGAGTATATGGGATTAACATGAAGTCTATGCAAAAATATTATGCAAAATTTGGTGACTGTGTTTGAATTTGGATAGACGTTGACCATGTTTCAATGCAGACTTCAACCGTGTATGCTACACCTAAAAAAATAAATAAAAAACTAAAAAAAATTCAAAACAGTAAAGACAAAACAAAACCGAGATTGATGATACAATGTATTTATATAAGTAATCTATTTTCAGATACAGACACATTTCTCCCAGAAAGTATTAAAACATATAAAGTAAAAATCAAGATCTGTGCACACAAGTTGAAAGTAACCTTTGGCTTTCAAACAATTAAAATTACAACAGCATTATCAACAATACCACCACCCACATTAACAACAAGAGCAAGAATGTCCAAAAGTTTCATGCAACAAAGGCAACTGTGAAACAACACGAACGCCATAGTCACAGATGGAGCAGAGGCAGGTGGGTCCATTTTAACATCTCAACCACAAACTGACTGTAAAAGCAGTGTAGAACTTCTGATAGGGCTGTTCAATTACTAATCATACTATTTGTGATTTATACAATTATTGAACCATTCGACTATAAACATGTAAACAGAAAAAATGTATTGAATGATATGGGTGATTGTTCGAGTTCCTAAACCAGGACTAAAGTCGCTTTGCTAATCTACAGCGGCTTTTAAACATGAATATCTAAACATTACTAAAAAATATAAGTATATTTTTCCTCTTATGGTTTAAATTTGCTAAAAAAAAAAAAAAAAAATCTGATCCAAACGGTCGTAATTGTGATTTTTTTTTTTCTATAATTGAGCAGCCCTAATTTTTTTTTTTTCAAACAATATTTACTGCATAATAGGGATGGGACGAGACAATCAAGACAAGAAAAGATTTTGATATAATTTACAGTAAGTTCAGTTCATACTTTACTCCACTAATTTTGTTGTAAAATCTTGTGGCATGAGATTTTGTCCCTTCCCCACTGCATAGTCTGTGTGCGGCTGACCCAGCTGACCCTCTGTTAGCAAAGTGTCGATTTTACATATGATCCCACTCCGGCCCTGAAAACTTCTTCATGGTCAAAAAATCCCTTGTCAAGTTGTATCCACTTGTCTCACACACTTTAAGGTGCACTGTGTAACTTTTCTGGTGGAGGGTCTGCCGCTCACTTGTCTCCATGGAGATGTTATTGTTCTGCCTATCTCCATAGAAAGTGATGCCACTAGGCGAAGTTACAGGTCAGATCTGTGAAGAGTAAGACTGAACACCTGTAACTGAATAAATGCAATAGGTTTAATGCCATAATTCCAGGCAAAGCAGTAACATCTCCATGGAGACAAGCAGATGAACTCCACCTGAAAAATTACATAGCATGTCTTTAAGTGAACTTCAAGAGCTACCTTATATGCTGTGGCGAATAGCTCTGTTTTATAATACACAAGTGTAAAATGAAGTGTCCAGCGCAAATACAAAGCTCAACAACCAAAAATGCTATTTACAAATTATCTCAGAAATATCCCTCCAACGGTGACATCAAGTATCTGTGGCTGTATGCTGAATGCAGGACGTGCACTGTGTGAGATTGCCATCACGGACTGGTTTTGAACATTTTGAAGTTTTTGCGTTGTGGTTTTAACTGAGAGTCTCCTGCAGTGAACTACATTTGGGTTAAGTACACAAGGTGACTGCATCGGAGTGACTGCATTGAAGAAACAAGGCACAATTAAAAAGGTTATAAAAACATGAAACAAAAACACTGCAAAAAGTAATATCTGGGCCAGTTAATTAAACATACTTGAATTAATGTATCTTGATTTGACTTATTGAGGTTTTCTGTGAAGTGGAATAAGAATAATTGTATTAAATAATAATTATATCTTGGTGCACTTAAGAAAAGTAACTATTTGCAGTTGAAATAAGAAAAGCAATACATTTAAAATACTATTTTGCTTGTATTAAGAACAAATCTTTGGGAAGAAAATTACATTCTACTCAATTCAAAATAAATTATTGTTAATTCAGGTAATTTGATCTGTCTAGATAATACTTTTTACAGTGAACATAGGAGAGGCTACAGTGAGCACATACTCCCCATTGCAACACTTTGTGAAAACAGCACACAGAGGAACAACATTTGGCTTTGAGTCTTGTCATTAGCAGTTCTCCACAAACACTTCAGTTAATCAAGCCAAGCCACATTCATTCATAAGGTCGAAAGCTAAACAATCCCTCATGTCACAAAATACCATGATACAGAGTAAACCGTTGTTATGGCATAGTTGTCACTGTTTTTGCAGAGGAATATTAATTGCTTTGACTTTTTTAAAAAATCTCAAAAGATTTAACCCAAGATTGTCAATGCAAACATATGCACAATAAAATGTCAATTTCAATGTTTTTTTGTGGACCAATAAATTGAAACACTATTTTTGAAGACAGGACCTATATATGGGTTTCAGCTTCCTATTTGGGTGACATTTTGAGGATTTTTAACCACTCAATCTGAAACCCAATGAAGACACATCCTTAACAGATTAGCAACCGTTTAGCTCTTGCTTTAAACTCGGAATTACCATGGGAACTGCATTAAGCAAGTATATTTTTTGTCCAAAGTATTGATGCAAGTGCTGTTTCTCAAGTCTACACTGAGTTAATTAGTAAAGATCCTCCTAAAAGCAAAATGTTTGAACCCAAGAAATAATATGAATGTTGCTTATTGGCATAGCACTCTCCACTTTGCATACAGGTTAGGCTCTACACCAGGTTTAGTCCAAGGTCAAAGTTCAACAGTAGAGGGCAGTCCTGATTAGACTGGAAGAAACTCGATGATACATATTCACCAGTCCCAAACAGTCTCTTTAAATAACCGTTGTTTTGCCTAATTTAAATAACCGTTGTTTACCGATTACCAACAGCAACAGTCTGAGGAGAGCAATTCTCCCATAAAGCACTCTTATGTCAGGTCCTTTTCTTAATCCTAGAAAATCTCTCACAATTTCTCCTCGTACACTCCAGATTTGCATTCATTTCCTTGTTTTCTGCTCAGTTGTGAACATTGCAAAGGCGTCTCCTCTGCTTCACAGTTGGCTGAAGGATTTGCAGCGTTGCGCCCACACGTTCAGGGCTGGTGTGGTCACAGTTGGTGGAATGGTGGACAGAGTTTGGCTTTTTAAATGAATGGACATGTCAAAGCAGCAGCAGAGAGTGAATTCTTTTTCTTTTGGCGTTTTTTGCAGTGCGGAGTGGAGATGAGTTCTAGCGTAGTGTTGCTATGGACACCAGAGCAGGTTTAGATGCACTGTTTGTAGATATTTTTTTGGTGATGTTTTTGGTGCATCAGGTTCTGCGCTCCACTGGCTGCTGCAGACACACTTCACTCCCAGCTGATACAATGGGCAGTCTGTTATCCATGTGGTAACTGATCAGGTGACTCACACTTTCAAACCGGTGGTCTTTGGTGCGCACCTAAACGGCAAAAAATCTAATTAAAATCACATACTGAATGCAAGTCACAGAGCTAGCAACATTAATTGTACTTGAAGTGGCAATTTCAATGGTTGCAATTAGCAAAAAGCAAAGGCTGCAATTATGCAAAAACATGTAAAATCCCCATTGGGTCTTATTATGCGTAAAACCGGCTAATTCTGTAGTTTATGGCTTAAAATGCATGCGATTCTTGTAATTATTTTTTAGCACATTGGGATGCACTGATCTAGCTTTTTCAGTCCCGATACTGATACTATAGCTTTAAGTATCTGTCGATAACTGATATCAATCGATACCAGTGCAGAGACTGAAAACAGCATTTATGTCCTTTAAAACAAAAATAAAATAAGACAAAACTGATCCAAATGTGTTATGGAGTGGTTCTTTATCATTCAAAGTAACTAGAGAACAACTTTATGTAAAAAAAAAAATTCAAATATTGTGAGATTTTCTGGGTCAACTATGACCAATAAAGTAGTATTGTAGTATTATTCCATCATTGTATATGTCCAGTCAGGATATCGGATGTCATGAACTGATATTTGGAAGCCAGTATCCAATCCAGCAATTGTTTTCAGTATCTGCGCCGATATCCAATACCTGTATCGTATCGGTGCATCCCTGTGTAGCAGTTAAAAGTAATAGGTGTGACATGTGCTCCTACTGTTTACAATCAAAACTGAACACTCAGCTGTGACCCCGATTCACACATTCCCCATTAGCACTGCACATTTTACTAGGTCCTGACCCAGGATATTACTAGATAAAAATACAAAAATAAAAATACAGGGAAATCATTTGACTTTTTTCTGGCAAAATACAGGTAAATGTCTGGGTCAGGTATCTGGGGTGAATTCAGACTCACCACTCCCTCGGGGTCCACCAGCAGCAGGTGCTTGGGCTGCCCCCCCTGCTGCCCCGTCAGGACGTACTGGCCCGGAGTGGTCCCGGACTCTCTCACCAGGAAGTCCCCGTCTCTGGTCAGCAGCCGTTCGGCCTCTCTGCGACTCAAACTGCCGTGGAACCAAGTCTCGCACTGCAGCTGCTCCACCAGAGGGGGCCCTGCTGTAGAGGCACTCGGATACCCAGAGACTCCCAAAGCATCATCAAATGGCTCTGTTAGAAATTGTTCTTATTGAAAAACTGAGCAAAAACACGATTTCCATAATGACAGCTGTTTTCCTTGGAAAAACAATAAAACTTTAAAAGGGCACCAAGTCACTTTTCAGGTGGAAGGTCTGACACTTGCTAGTCTGCATAGATACATATCTTGCATTCATTTATTCATTACAGTCATTTTAATGCTAAAAAAACACCTAAAAAACATGTACTCTTCCCCAGATCTGACCGGTATTTTGGCCTGATGAATCCACCTCCTTGCCTCCATGGAGATAGAGAAGTTTAATGCCATACTGTAGAACATTCCGGGCAAAGCAATAAAATCTCGATGGAGAGAAGCAAGTGGTGGATCAGAAAACCAAGTGCGCCTTAAAACATTGGTCTATATTTTCCCTTTTTCATAACGATCAAAGCCACTGTACTTCTCTTATCTGCTTTTAAACTCGCTTCCAGTGAAGCGTTGTTCTTCAGTCAGCCATGTTAATTGGCCCTATAGAAAGCCCAATATGCCCTGCTTCTAATTACTGACCACATGAGGAAATCAATTAATTAAATGAAATAACAAAACTAAATAACCCATGCACTATATAACATTTTAATACAAGTCATAGCAAATTTAATCATATCCCTGTGACAGTGAGCTGCATACAGATGAGGAGGCCATTCAATTTATTTTGCACATGGGTTTTGCTTTGAAAATTGTTCATTTTAATTATAAGAATGTAAAGCACTTACTCATGTCAAAAGCGTCTCTGTGTGCGTTTCCATTGGACGCAGCTGGAGCACGAGGTTTATCCACGTTCACATATGAAGGATCATCGAAAAGTCCACCTTCTTTTGCACCCACTATCAAAACAACACAAGTGCAAAATTACCAAACAATCAGCTCCAGTATTATCTTGTAGACTGTACATCCTCAACTTCTACAATTTTGGTTTAAGAATAGTGCATTCAGTTTATCTAAGCCAGTTCACATGAGGTTAATAATAGCGTTTGGAGAAGCTCTTGCAGCTTGGCAACACAGAAGCCTGTTGCTAAAGTTGAGAGCACACAGAACAGACTGTACCTGGTAGAGGTGGGAGAGGCTGTTTGTGAATGTCAGTCTGACCTGGCTGTCCATACGGCTGCAAACAAAAGCAAAGTTATTATTAATATTAGCATTTAATCTTGGAGAACAAATAGAAGTTTTGTATTGGTGAGGCATAGATCATGTGGCTAGGATCAATATACCTAAACCTAAATGTTTTATGGTCCTCTCTGTGAGCACAAAGAAGCACAAAGTAGATTTTAGTTTTCATAATTGGTGATATGCTTCACTGACTTGTTTTGGCTTAGTTGCTGATGTTGGGTCTAGGGATATTTTTATTTACAATAATTTAATCTACATTGGTGGATGTTAACATTTTTCTGTGAAAAATAATACATTGTCCATGGAGTTATACTGACTCCTGTCCTCCTCAGGTCATCACTCTGCATAATTGCAAACAGGGCTGGATAAATGAAAGGAGCTGTATCTGATTCTTACTATAAAAAACACAAAAAACAGAAGTAGTTTTAAGTTTAAACTGATTGCAGCAGCTCAGGTTGGAGTTTTGCTGTCACAGTAATGCTGACAATAAGTAGCATGTTACCAGTGTTACTTTCTGGTTGACCAAAGATTAAAATGCTCTATAATTACATGCAGACAGCATACACAGAGGTCTCAATAAAAGCTGTGTTTACCATATATTTGTGCTGGGAAAAATCACATTTGCTTCATCACGTGAAATCCTTTTAAGGTTACTCTTTACAGTATCTTTTCCAGGCTCTGCTGGGGTATGTGTGTAGATTTCTCTAGATGTGTTGGGGCATAGATTACATTAGACATAATGTGTGTCCATGCATGAGTTCTCACCAGAGTGGCCCCGGGGCGCGTCCTCATATCGATCAGTCCACCAGGGGGCGGCTGTTTCCCGGGGAAGTTATTGTAGTATGGGACATCAGGAGGAGGAGGAGGAGGATCTTCATCCTCTTCCTCCCAGGCTGAACCATCGAATGGGGCCATCCTAATCAACACACAATACAGAGTGTCTCAAACTTTTCACATCAACAACCAGAGTCTGAGTGGTGTCCATAACACAATTTCAGAACCATCACAAGTATATTAAAGATGCACGATGTAATTTTTCTGGTGGAGGGTCTGCTACCTGCCTGTCTCTGTGAATATTATGTTATTACTTTGCCTGAAATGGTAAAAAAAACCAAAAACAACAGCTGTATACTACACAGTAAAAATGATATTCTGCTAAATTTACAAGAGTAGGCAAAAAGGAAATGACCCATGAGTTTTTGCTATTTGGCTTACATAAAACAATGGTTATTTTGGTTATTTGCTACTGTCACAATAGGACAAAGGGGAAGCTTTTATAGATAAACATTAATTAAGTACAATATGTTTTCAAGAAATAAGAACCATCAATAACAGTCATCTGATATACTGGAAATTTCACTTAAAAATCACTTTCTTTATTTTGATTTATATATTAAACTAGAATTAAAGGACTGTTCTAATTCTTTAATACCACTCTCACCTCATTTGGGCGATTGAATTTATAGTTAATTAATATTTGTTAGGCTTGTTTTTTTAATTTATTGTTGCTGTGGTTTATAGCAGTTTGTTTACCTGTCATGTGGAGTGACTAGTTTGGGTGGATTCTTCAGGTATTGTTTAAAGCGCAGTTCGAAGGCCTGACCGATGGTGCTGATGACCTCCTGAGCTAAGCCCTCTGAGCACTCCAGGATGTGGCATGCTACAGGAAACACAACAGTGACTGAGTGAGTAACCAAACAGCTGCAACATGAATCAGAGCCCAGGGATTTTAAGGAACAGTGAATAACTACAGGCAATTAGCTTTGAGAGGGGGTCTGTGGTGTACATTCAACTGGGTCACTTACAGAACATTTAAAGACTTAATAG
This sequence comes from Taenioides sp. WSHXM2023, assembly GCA_029959045.1. Lineage (NCBI taxonomy): Eukaryota > Metazoa > Chordata > Actinopteri > Gobiiformes > Gobiidae > Taenioides > Taenioides sp. WSHXM2023. The sequence continues at coordinate 35,076,823 of CM057088.1, read as the reverse complement.
TACCCAGGGAGTGAACTAAACTATGATCATCTCTAAGCATTCACTATCCTTGAGTACAACCTCTTACTATATGTGGGTTTTAGAGTGATGAAAAATCAGGAACGCTACAAACAGATCAAAGCTAAATATTCATTTTTCCTGAAAAGGCAAAAAGTTACCAATAAACAAATGAATGAAACAAATGAATATTCAGCTTTTTGAACAGTAGAAAGTTACTGTTATTTTCTTTATTGAATAATTTTTATGTAGACTTGTCTTAAACATACTATACATCAAATGACTTAACTAATTTTAAGGACTGAGCACTTAAAGCTACCATCTGGAATTAGATTGGCCGACCCGCCCCCGTTGTATTCTCACACTTCACCACTAGATGCTTTCTACGTTACTGCTGTCTGATAGTGTGCCAGATTTGGTCTGACAGAAGAAGACCAGAGAGCACAGGTGAGCCTGAACTAACTTGTCCATTTCTTTGTATGCACAGGAATGGAGAAGTTGGTCTCAAACAGTACAAAACAATGTACCAGCTGTAATATAAAATTGTGATTCTCACCTCGCTGGTTGACTGGGTCTTTGGCCACATATGCGACGTACTCAGCTGTATCCTTGATGAAACATAGAGAGCAGAGTTATAGAAAGTCATGAGGAAAAATCTATAACAGGAAAAAGTCAAGAGCAGGATTAGAATAGGAAAACTGATAGAGTCAAAGGTATGAGTATTTGAGACACTACGGAAGCTGAGCTAAGGCATTGTCTGAGTCGTAATGAGATCATGCTTGTGAGAGAAAGCACCAACCGCCTCTGAGTGGTATTCATAGGAACCGACAATGACAGAAGACAGGAAGGAAGTTAAAAAGGCAGAGGAGAAATGGAAAAAAAGCCAGAGGTCGTGTCCCATTCAAATTCCTCCTCAACTCCTCAGCTGTTTGCCCCGCCCACAGAGGAGAAAGAGCCATAGAGGAAAGCGGTAGGCTTCTTCCGATTGGCTCTCTCCTCTCAGAAGACATGATTGACAGCTGAGGAGTCAAGGAGTCAAGGAGGCAAGTGAAAAGACATGGGACACAGCCAGAGAAAACAGAGAAAGGCTTGGGTGACTCACGGGGTCTCCTCCAGAGGCGAAGGAGATGGACTGCATGTGATGATTGGCGATTATCTGTGGAGAGAGAGACAGAGAGAGGGGGGAGAGGGGTGGGTGGGGGTGAAGTGTGTGGGACATGAGATGAGGCCATGTGTATGAAGACCATGTGTATGAAGACCATGTGTATGAAGACCATGTGTATGAAGACCATGTGTATGAAGACCATGTGTATGAAGGCCATGTGTATGAAGACACTAATGCAAAACAATGTGATAAAGTGCTGTATTCTTCCAGTGAGCCTGTAGCAAACACGCTTTGTAAACACCAAGTACAGACAATGAATGAGGCATCTCGTTAACAGTGGCAGAATCAATACAACACTTGCAAATGGATAACGAGTGGGCTTTATTTGAGGCTGCTTTTGTGAATGGATTTAGGAGAGGGTGCATTGGGCAGGTATTTATTACACTGTGGGGACTAAAATCTTTATACACATTATATTCATGGGGATCTGCCTCTCTTATGGGGGCAAAACTATAATAAATCCTTTATTATTAAGTCAGCAACATGGTTTCAAGTTCAGATGGGATAAAACAGGTTAAGGTTAGGGTAAGGTTGAAGCCATAGTATGTAACTTTTTTGGCCAAAAATATACTAAAATAAAAGCATGCTTTTTCAGTTATGGATGTATTGCATTGAAAACAATAAAAAACATGCATCCTCAGTCTGAATGGGCCTGCATCTAAACAAAACTGACTTATTTAGCCTTGAGAAGGGCCTCCTCCTGCTCGTCTCCATGGAAATCTTGTTTCTTTAACTGTAATATTACACAGTATAGAATAACACATATCTATCTATATGGAGAATGCTTCGAAGTAAAGTTTTAACTTTCAGTTTCCATGGAATCATTAGACGACTTTCCACAAAAAATGAAAATATCATTATCATTTTAACAAGTTGATTAGGGTTAGGATCGGTGTCCAGGAAATGAATGTAAGTCAATGTAGTGTTCCGAAAAAGCATGGATACCCTCCCTGTGTGTTTGTCTGTACAGTGCATTAATGTGTAGGCTGCTCTGCTCCCTGTATACAATCTCCCCAAAGAAATATAGATCGTTCAGCAGCTATTAACTCATTAGAGGTCTAGCAGGAGGATCAAGTTGAGCCCCAGGGCAGGACAGGGATGAGGATAATGGTTAAAAGGAATTTGGCCTGCATCAAAGACCCGATCAGACAAACACTACAGCAGATTTAACTAAAGCTCAAACATTTTAAACATATCAATAAACATATTTTTTTAAACAGTAATGCATTTGACCATCCTGACACGGTATGGTCACAATATTATATAATTATATAGATTCTTGCATGTTATAGTATTTTAAATGCATATATCAGCTACTCATATCAACTCTTTCTGAATTATAGGCAAAGTATGTATGATCAGTGTTAACAGACAACGCACCATTGAAACTATTTTTGGCAATGTCTGCTTAGTAACAAAGTGTAAATTTATAAAACTTAAAACTATAAAACGTATTTAATATTCTTGTCATTACCATAGACTGAAGACACATTTTGTGCTTGGATGTTCAATAGATTCATTTGAAATGTCCTTGGCAATACCCAAGAACAAGACACATTAATTTTTCATCAAAATTAAAAGCACTGAACAGACATCAAGAGGCTTGGTTTGAGTAAGGACCATGGAGTTCTCATTTGGCTGTTTTTTCAAATATATTTTCACTACAAAAAAGCAGAGAGTGTCAAGTGTTTTTCAGTCTAACCTGTTTGCAGTCTGAGGCCAGCAGGTTGAGGCTGCTGGTCGAGATGGTGAGGCTGATTGTCATGCCAGCAAACTGCAGGTTACTCTTTCCAAGGATGGATGATAGGCAACGAGAAGAAGGCTGGAAAAACAAGACAAAAAGAATTATAATCAGTAAAACTGGATAAAAAATAAATCCAATACAAGGTGAATTTCTATACAATGGGACAATTTCTCTATATATCTCTCCATATATTTACAGCTGTTAATGTCTGTGTAATCCCTCAGTTATCCAGGTAGGATCCACAGCAGAAGAAAATTAAATTCTGTCAACTGGAAAAATGTTTTAGAGTGAAGACGTTTCACCGCTCATCAAGTATTCTAAAGAACTTTGACAGAATTGAATTTTCTTTTGCTATACAACTGTTGATGTTTTCTCTTTTAAGTTTTTAATCCTCACTGTTTTTATTCTATTTAAGATTTTATATTATTTTATGTTTTTGTTAAGTTTTCGTTACGGACAATAAACTGGAATTTACTGGAAAAAAGCAACGTTCCCATTGCATAAATCAGTGGATCAATGGTGAAATCCAGCTTTGTCCTCTCCATAGCTCTAGTCATGACTTTCTGCTGCCTGTTATATGCAACATTTTGAGGACTTTTACCATTCAAAAGATATAATATTTAATTTGTATTCCCCACAAAAGCAACAGTTAAGCCTATGTGAAGAAAGAAAGGGAGAGCACAGGCAGCTTTCCTAAGCACATTTAACTTGTGGCTAACCACTAGTTACTGTACCTCTAACTTGCCTAAAATAAACACACAGATCCATAGAGTGGCACAATGTAGGAGTTGTACTTGTACTAGTTAGTGACTACTCCAAATATGTGAATGTGAAAATGCCTTTGTGCGGGGGAGTGGGAGAACAGCTGCAATTGTGAAAGTAATCTCATCTTCAAGGCCAACTGTGACCGATGAAGAGATGCCAAAAGTGTGGGTCAGATAGCAGCCCGTCTGTGCCAGCGTCAGTCTGCTGGCCCCACTCCAGAGCAGCTCTCAAATAAAGTACATCGTGAGAATCTCCAGCAGCATCAGTGAAGAAACATGACTGGCACATTAAAGTGCATAAGACGGAGGTTAGACCACTCTTCATTAACACACAGGGCCACTTAACATCATTATATAAGTATTACTGCTACTGTTATCATTAAATCTTACCTAGTTTTTTTGCTTTTTTTTTTTTTATTTTTATTTTAGTGAAGTTTGTATTTGCACTTCCTGGTATGACACAGGCAGCAGATATGAAATATGTAGAGGTAGAGAAAACAAAGGCCAACTAAACAGCACAATACTTATGATTAGGCTATTACAAAATAAATTACAGCACCTTCATTTTGAAGGTCAGTAAAATGCCTCACTTCCGGTTAAATTCAATAGATAAAATTGATGTTTGGTGATGACATAGGTAGAAGTATCCAATTTTATAACACAGTGCTACTTCCTGTAATTTCGTACTTTTATTCCCCAACTTTTTTTTACCCCACAAACTGCCTCTTAACTGATGTAAAACTATAATAAATGTTTACTTCAGATACTATACCGCCAAATAAGATAATTAGAAAAACATGAACGCCTATCATAGCTGGACTTTAACCTCAGTCCAGCTGAATCAGAACATTTTGACCAGTTCAGTCTATTCTTGTTTGAGACTGCGTTTCGTCTGCACGGCCAGACATTCCTCGGTCAAACTGGGGAAAAGGAGCAGCGTTCTGCATTTCAACCACCTGTTTTATGGACTGTTTGGGTGGATGTTTTTAGCATTACACGAATATTGTTTTCAGGCCCTCTGGCAGCCGTGCCCGCTAATCTACTGTACAGGGCTACTTGGGCTGGCTCCACACCACTCCACGTCTTAAGCCTCCCTTGTGACAATAAGTGAGGGAAAAGACAGAGATGAGAGTGATTGGTAATTACCTGCAAGTAGCTGGCTAACCACAGCAAAATCAAGACAGATGTGTGTGTATGTGTGTGCAGAAACAGTGGGACAGGATAGCCAGCTGACCACAGAATGGATAATCAAACAAATCCAGCTCTTATGCACAGGCCCTTTCCACTGCTGCCCACTTAAAGAGTATAAATAAATAATGGGTGTGTAGACCGTGTATGTGCTGTGTACCTTTCTCCTGCGCTGGGCTCCTTTGGCTCCTGGAACGGCTTCACACACCACAGAGATGGCCTCCCTAAAACAATCACAAATTTGTTACCAAAAAATAACCAACAATACCATTTCTGTAACTTTTTTTTTTTCTTTTATTACTCTGATAGTAATTGGTTATTTATTAGTATTAGATATTGGTTATTTGAAGGTACTGTGCAACGTTTCTGGTGGGGTGTCTCCATGAAGATGTTATTGCGTTGCCAGCAATGTTCCACAGTATGGCATTAAATTTATATAGCTAGTAATGCACATGTTTATATAGCTTCAAATACATGCATTCTTACTGTGAGCAGGGTCGCCTCTCCACAGATCTGACCTGTATCTTGACCTAGTGATGTCACCTGCTTGTCTCCATGGAGGTAGCTAACTTTAAAGCCATACCGTGTGACATTCCAGGCCAAGAAATATTATCTCTATGGAGACAAGCAGGTGGTGGAGAGTCCTCTAGAAAAGTTATGTAGTGCACCTTTAAATCGTCTTTATATTGTTCTTGTGAGCTACTGTGGATCAATTAAGTCTAAAAGTCTCACACTCTGTCTAAGGATTATAATTATGTGGGGTAAATGAGATCTGGCGGCAAATGACTAAGTTTATTGTGCTTGGCAATTGCCTCCACCATAATGACTCCCATCACTTCGGAAACCAGAAGAAAACCACCAGGATTCCAAATGTTCGGAATTAACAGCTAAGGAACATGTACACAAATACACAAATAGACTGTGTTCACGAGACATAACATTTTTAAGCCAATAGTTTTGCAGCCAATAGTTGAAAATAGAAACGAAGGACAATTAATTATATCAGTAATTATCAAACCTATACCCATTAAAACTTACACATATTTAAAGTCTTCTCTGTACACAAATCAATGTAAAATTATTTACTCACAACTTTGTCAAAAAGTGGAAGTAGCATTATATAATCATACAGGCACAGCTGTTGACAGTTGAATGATCTTATTTCTTTGATATTATCATCTGATGTAGATCAAGATTAACTTATGTTCTATTTATGTGATATTTTCAGTATCACATAAGCATCACATAAAAATATCAGGTTTAGGTGAGAATCCAGTTCTGTTAGTATATTCTCATATTTCTTTTCTCATATTCACTCTTTTTTTTTTTTTTAACAACCCTAATATGCAAACAATCCCTGGAAGTGTCAGACAGACGTACTTTCAAAAGCTTTCAAGAGAAAAGAAGTGCGTGGTAGATACAGGAAGTGGCAAAACTGGTCAGATTTGCTGTACATTGGCATATGCATGTGGCTTGTGTTTTTCTAACTCAAACCACACTTTTGATGCCTCACACCCACACGAGTTATACGAAAGTGTATTCACCTGGTGACCTGTGTTCTGGTGTTGAAGTCTAAGGCCCGCATGGACTGAAGCACCTCCACACAGCCCATGTACTGCACCAGGAAACAGGAAGATGACACGTTAGAAAACAACATTTCCTACATGGAAAATACTGTCTCTCAAAAGAACTCAAGGGGCAGATAAAAATGAGACACTTTTTCTAATGGTTCATGCGAGAAGTAAAAAAGTTTGATATCACCCCACACCCAAATTTTATTTTCAACACAGAAAATGTATATTTTTTGTAGTATTGAGTATATATATAGTTTTGATACTAGTTTTAATATTGATTAGTATCTGGGGACAACCCACTCAACATTAGAGTAGGAATATTAGTCATGGTTGTGGTGTAAAATGACCTTGTGAAGAGCTGATGCCAATTAACATAAATATGAATCATACTACTTCTACAGTCTTCATTTAAAACCGCTGAACTAATTCCCCAGAGCTTAAAGAAGAAACCTGGTATTAAATTATTTCCTCTACCTCCTCCATAGTATTTTTAGAATCAGAGGATGTGGGATGTTTTAAGACCGTAGCTCTATATTTTGAGTGGACAGTGAGTGCCAGCTCCTTACCCGTACACTGTAGGAGACTCCGGAGGTGCTGACCACATTGTCGGAGTGGAGCCAGCCACGGGTGGGCTTGTTGACAAAGGAGCCATGGCGCGTCCACTCATCTCCTCCCAGCTGCCCCCCTTCCACGCGGGCCCGCCTGGACGCCACTCCCAGCCGGTTCATGTCCTGCAGAGGGGGGCGAGGAGGGGGAGAGGGGGCGGTTAGCACTGGGACAGAGAGGTGAGGAGGAGGGGAGGAGGAGGAGCCCGGGCTGCTCCTCTCCTCTCCCACAGACTCAACAGGTGCTGGAGGGAGGTTCTGTGGCCTGCCCATGGCCCTGAGACCTGGGAGTAGAGTGGCAGAGACCCCCAGGCGCAGAGAGGCCATCCTGGGGAAGAAGGAGCACAATGTGGTGGGGCTGTTCTCGGATTGGCGCGGGGAGGCCGGGGGGAGCATGGGCGTGAGAGAGGAGGAGGACAGGGATGAGGGCAGGCCTGGAGAGGGGGTGAGGGGTGTGGTCGGGCTGCAGGCGGGAAACGGCGATGGGTTAGAGTTGGTTTCATCCGTGGAGCTCAGAGATTCACTGCGAAAGTGGGTGTACTTGGTTTTTGGGACAAGCTCCATTATGAATGTGCAGTGTCAGTTTTTGCATTCATGAGAATCCACAGCACAGCTCATTTAATAAGTTTCGCTTCTGTTTTAAAAGTTTTTCCCGAGAAAGATGCCTTGCCATCTGTTTTTGGAGCTGAGAGCAAGAGACACTTCCATCTGTCTGGTTATGGCTCCTCTGCTCATTAACCAGCAGCCAAAGCGGCAACCACAGAAAGTTGTGTCCACAACAGAAGAACAGTTACTGAAGGTAAAAGTAGGCTGCCCCAGTTAATGGTACAATACAGATGCAGAGACGTTAGTGCAACAGCTCTGAACATGTTGTCATCAGTTCAGTCAGCGAGGCTGGTCATGATCTTGGGGAATGTTGATGGCACGATCTTTGCTCCACAGAATGCTCATCTCTGAGTTCTGTTGGTAAAACTATATCTGTGAAATATTTGATTTCAAATGCTCTCAGAGAGAGACTTCTCCAGCTGTTATCAGCACCATAGAGAATCGACACAAGTGATTGTCTCTCAGCGCTCACACTGAGGGCTGAAGTCTTCATGCACTGGGATTATGTGTGTGTGTTGGCATGTGCGCAGATGCATTTGTGAAGACTCCTCTTGGCAGCTCCTTCCTGCTCATCACAGACCCATAAAAATCCTATTATCAGCCAACGAGGAGCTCTCACAGAGCGCTGCACACTGACAACACCTAGCAACAAACAATGCACAGCACCGATTGGTTGATTTTATACCTGCAGAGTGCAATGATGTCCAGAGCAGCTAAAGATTAGAAAGAGACATCATGGTGTACGACTATTTTCCAATGACAGGTAGTCACCATGTTCCAAAGCTCTCCCTCTCTTCACTCCCTCTCTCTCTTCCTCCACACTATCTCATGACCTCTCTGAATCGCCTGTGCCTGCTCCCTGGACTCCTCCTCATCCCTCCTCTTCCAGATTACTTCTGGCTCTTTACCATTTGCTACACTTTTGATTCCTTTTTCTCTGTCTGTGCGCTTCTCTTGGAAGTCCTCTCTTTTTCTCCACACAATGTAGTCAGCGAGCCTCTGCCGTTCCAGCTCCTCAGCCTTCTCTCTGGCCACTACTTCCTCTCTCCTCTTCCAGATAATCTCTCTCTCCCCCTCTCCCCCTCCCTCGTCTGCTCGCCCGTTCTCCAGGCTGTCCTGTATAACAGTCCCTCTCTCCAGTAAAATAAGTAGTAGACAAGTGTTATGGTTAGATTCTGGGTGTCTAGAAGCTCCACATGGTTATCTTCCCTATACACTCAAAAGAAGTAAGTGAAAAGTGGGTAAGATTTTCCCAACAGCGCAGGGCCTCTTCCTGACTCAAGTTCTTGATATGGCTGAAGGAGTGAGGCTGCTGTGGTTTAAGTGGGTTCTCTAAATGTGGCAAATGTTGGTCAGAGCACCATTCGAAGCGTTACATATGTGTGGACACTGCAGCAGCACGTGGTGATGTAACTCTACAGAATGTAGGTCATTGGCTGTCGACTGGGTTTGTTATGATGGTTATGAGACCTGATTAGTCCAGTTTGAACAAATAACTCATGTTCCCTGAACAGCAGTAAAACTACTTCAAACTGAATGCTTTATCAGCAGCATGGTCACTGGAGTTATAAAGAGCTCTGCTGCAACCATGTGTTACATGCACCGTGATATACTGCCTTGTTTACATCAAGTTCCCTATAGTCATTTACCTGAGAGAATAACATCAGCCCCAAATCATATGCTCAAAGGAAAGGTTTTCTGTTCACAAAGGCTTCCCTCTGTATCTAAGGCCAAACTGATCAGTCTTTAGCTCTTTGATCAAGACAAAAACAAACTTTCTGCATAGTCCAGCCTATAAGGCAAACAACAGTCTGTTTACAATAACAGTCTCCTGTGAAGTCCCAACAGTCTGACTCAATACAGCGTACACCTGCAGCTCAGAGCCTTATTTACACGCTCTGACCTTTCACATGACAGAGCACACGCCTTAAAGTCGTGGACTCATTTGGCTCCAGAGTTGGAGAAACACCAAACACTGAGCAGAACACAGCCTGTAGTGGGAGCAGAATGTATCATGAAGGAACAGTCGCCTACACCAGTCTAGCACCACAGACACTCAGTCTAGCATTCAAGCTAGTGGTCCATCTGCTGTTGGCTGGAAAGCACCATAAAGCCTCCAGTCACGAGCACAGCAGAAGACTGAAGATATCCAAACTGTACAGAAGTATGGCTGAGACAGTCACAAAGGACACTGATTTGGATAAGGGCATGCATTAAACAGGAGACTGTACACAAACCTTAAAAATTTATAAATGCTGTAAGTTTATTTCTAAAAAGGCAAAAGTATTGAACGTGCATTGATAAATCCAGGGTGTTTGAAAAAGGAGTAAGAGCCCTGGTGTTAATGCCTGAAACACAGTGTAGGTCCGGTGTAGCAGATGCAGTGACCTCTGTCTATTTGCCTCCACACAGATAAAGACACCGCTAATGATGCTCATGGAACTAATGAAGCTAATGTTTAGTGATTAGTGATTAGTGATCAGTGATCAGTGCATCTGCACTAATATGTACAGGTGAGCTCTGTCACACAATCTAATGAGACACGTCGCACTGATCTCAGCATCAGTTTGACTGATGAAGATGTTCTTTTGGGGAACGGAAGGGGGGCAGGTGACCTGAAACAACCCTGAATCTCGGAGACTGCTGCGCTCCGTAAGAACAAAGACTGTTGGCTGAAAAGAGTAGAAACAAGCCAGACAATAATAATATATACAGTTAGTTCATAAAAAGCACCTTTTGAAAAAGACAAAAACAGATATTTTGCCTGCTGTTGCAGCACATTACTATGACAACAGACATAAAGAACAGGCTATCTGTCTGCTGAAGTTATATACAGAAGTCCGACAGCAAGAGTTTTCATTCAAACATATAATGTTAATGGTTCAGTTAAAGTGGCAGGGAGTAGATACTGCATCAAAGACTCTACATTAAACCTCAATGAGAGGAAAAACTCTTGGCTCCAACAACAATCAATAAGAAGCAGGAAGTGATCAAAGTTTGACCGGCATCACAGCACAGAAAGCCCAATCAATGTAGACATCCCAACACTGGCCGCATGCACCCACTTCAACATCTGCATGTTTGATAACAGACACACGATGGCAAACCAGCTTTACAGGACAACGCTATCGTTGTGAAAACCTTGCATAAAACAACCTGAATTAATTGCAGTCAAAAACAACAATGCAACACATCAATAATAAGAGAACAAAGAAATAAATCAATTGACCAAAAATGTACAGTCTATTTTATAAATACGAAAACTTTTTTTGCCTATACAGTATAAAAATCAAAATTCAACACTGATTTTGCCTATTTAGTGAATGGCAGCTCAGTTAAGAGTTTATTTTGGTTTGGAGAGCAGATGGTTGATTCTCCATGGTCATGATACAGCTGGTTCAGAAGTGACATGAAAAGCACATGAATGTTTAAAGAGGCAGGGCAGTCCGGTCACTCGTCCTCTGCCTCCCCTCTCTCCTCCTCGTGGCTCTGCTCTGGTCCCTCCACTCCCAGGGAAACGCGCTCCTCCGCTGATCACTTCTTCCGCTCGGTTAATTCACTTATTCAGACCCGGCTTCTTCTCTCCATCAATGCTCCGGTCGCTCGCTCCTCTGCCTCTCCTCTCTCTTCCTCAGCAGATGGTGGAATGGCACAGCTCCCAAAGCGGACAATGGCACTCCTTCATTGTGCTCCTCCTGCCCTCATGTCTCTCCCTCTCTCTCTCCACCTCTTGTTTGTGGAAAGGAAAAGCAAACCGACTGTCCTCCCCCTCCTCTTCCTCCCTGTCTGGATGGGTGATACTGCCTCCCATGCTCGCTCTCTCTCGCTCTCTACCACTCGTGCTCCTTCCTGTTCACCCCCTCCCTCTCCTTTGCAGCCATGTTCATTTAGCACACTGTGTGTATATATGCAGCTAGCTGTGAGACTCTGCACTTAATACAGTCTGAGAAGGAGACGATGGAGAGAGGGATGAGAGGAAAAAAACATTATGTGGGGGCATTGAGGGCATACCATGTTGCCGTTTTCAGACTCCTGCTTTATGCATGTTGAGTAACCTGAGAAACCAAAGGAAAAGGCAAGAGATTTCCCTGAAGATTTGTAAATATATATTTCAGTATTAGAAAAGCAAATATTTTCAGTGCTGCTAGGAGAAGCGTTCATTACCAAACCCGTGGCAGTTAATAATTATAATGATTTTACCATTGCAGAAATCCCATTTATTACCCTATTAAGCTAACATGAAGCTAAAAGGAGTGCTAAATAAAGTTGTACAGTGCGACAAAGAAGTGGATAACAACAAGTCCTTAAATGACACCCCAAACATAAGCGCGCCTGCAGTACCCAGTCTCGCCACCGTCTCGCCTGGCGGATGTACAGGATCCAAATGGCTGCAGAGTCGGGGTGTCATTTGAGGTAAAACCCACAAGCAGTGAATGGAAGAGGATAGGAAGAGGTGATGTGAGTACACGGCCCCCTCCACCAGCACTAGTCTACTTCAAACTAAAGGAACACGTAACACAGGTGGCTCAAGGTGGCTGAGTAATTCTGAAAACACTTTTGGGCCAGTGGTTATTATGAGTCTGCAAGAGTTTGAGGCAATAGAAAGTTGGACTTGTTTCTCGTGAAAATGCAGTCTTGCAGAAATCGAGTCTTGCTGATATTGGAAGTTTTAAGCCAAAATTGTTATATATTCTCTTTTGTTTCTTTCTCAACAGTTTACACATTGAGTTTTGAGGGAATACACTGCACCTGCTTTACATGCATTTCTTCTTATTTGGGCTTGGGACTGTCACATGGAGCTTGGTGTCTATAATTCGATCTTAGAAAAGGTTGTTAGTAGAATGTACAATAAATAACTTATATTATTCTATTATCGGTTCATTCTGCCATTTATTTGTTGCAGCTCAGGCTTTTTAATCATACTGTCTATTTAAAAATTGGTTTACCTTGGTTTATCTTGCTTTTATTTCTTGGCATAAAGGAATTTCAATATTCTCGTTTATCGCAATATTTCTCTGTTGCAATATCATGCTTCAAAATTTGTTATTGTGACAGGTAAACGTAATGTATTGAATATACATAGTTTAAAATACAGTGTAGAATATCAGAGAAAATTGTTTCATCATATTTAAGATTTGATTTATTTTATTTAGTTAGTTTATTTATGAGACAGGGACAGTGCACAATATGCATTAACCTTAACAGGAGAAATGCATTGTGCCACGATGTAGCACTAGAGCTAATTTCCATCTGTAGTCCCTGGTGCATGTTATTTTTTAGGTTTAGGTTAAGATTTGATTGCTTTATTTGCAGCATACCAGTTTTGCAATACTTTTGCATACTTTGCATTCTACAAAAATGCACATACTTTAAAGGTGAACCAAGTAACTTTATGGTGGAGGGAACTGCAGTGGAGATGTGCTTTGTCTGGAACCTTCCATAATAAGGCAAATAGTGGACCACCTGAAAAGTTACATAGCACATCTTTAAATACAAATGGCTTGATTGAGCTAAAGTTTAGGGAATCAGGGAATATTTAGATGACTTTTTTGCGTAGTGAATCTGTTGCCAGCCTTTCACCACTGTGCCACTGTAAGTTGTATCATTGTCTTACCATATAGTCCATTGGGTGTCTGAGAGCCTGTTACCCTAAAAACACCAAATCGCACATCAGCACAAACAAAAGCACAAGACATGGACTCAACAGTGGCAGGCTGAAATGCTGTCCTCCTCCCAGCATGCTCTGCTCCCCAGGATCATCTGTGGGGAGGGTCATGGTACCTTGATGATAAATACAGCCCAGTGGATCAAGCATGCACTTATACGCAGGCGGCATTAATATGAGGAATAAGCAGAGCAAAGCTGAGACAGAAAAATGTTGTATAGTTACATAAAGTGTGATTAGGAGAAGTCTATGCATGTTCAAACAAACTGTGGAATGACAAGAATTGGTTCAAAGTGGTACATGTGAGAGATGTTGGTGTCTTGACTTGCCCGCTGCTATTTACTGCGCCTTCGTAGATTTGGTTGGTCAGATTTTATCACCATGTTCAACTTCTGCTTTTAACAATGTTGGTTTGCATATTTTATGGTTTTACAGCTTAATGAGAATCCAGAAGGTTCTAAGTTTGAATAACATATAAACTAGAGACAATTCCATTTTACAAAATCAGCTTAACACTTGAACATCAGATTAACCTAGATACTGTGTGTGAGGTCTTCTTGTCAGTTTTGGTAGTCTTCACATACACACAACATGTGAGATGGCTATTTCGGGTTGTGCCAATTCTTCGCGCCACCCCCACAAACCACACTCCTACAGTCTCCTCTTCCTGCCACCATAGTCTGCCTATCTGCCTACAGCCATAAAATATATAACGCGATTATTTTCACTGTGCTACAGTCAATATGGTTATCCCACTTCAAATAAAGTTACTGAGATCTTATACCACGTCCCATACCAAGTGTTGAGAGTTCTAACTTGGACCAGTGATCTATAATGTAAACCTAAAGTCATCAAGCATGTTTTTTATGACCATCTTCCGACTGTGTTACCCCACGCACAACGAACTACCTCAGTATTGTCAACTTAAGAGAATTAGACTTTAGTTTGGCCACTGGAGTTACACCACCTTGTCAATGGTATTAGACCACACATACAGCTCACAGCTTTCACTCCACTCTCACCTGCTGCTGGCTCACCATGCTTTTCAAAAGATACTGACCTCCGCATACCAGGAACAACCTACAAAAGCTTTTTGGTGAACCTCTTTTATATCAGTCCATCCCAAAATTTGACCACTTGCAATTCAAACAATTTTACAGTGTTCTTTGCTTTTCTACCAAATTATCTTTGAGGAAAAAAAGTTCACTTGCTGCCATATGTACATTACACATAACCATGAAGAAATATGTGTTACACTGTTTTTCATGTCACAGTCCAGTGAAAACAATGTAATACCTGAGAAGTATATGGGGCATAATTTTTATTTTCTTCACTTTAATCTGCTATTTATTGTGCCATTTAAGACTGCCATGATACATACATTTTCTCTACTGGAATTTGCAAGATCAATTAAGTTCTTATCTTATATTAAAACCAATTAAATTCTTATCTTTTTACCTTAAAATTAAAAAGTGAGTTTAAAGCAAAAAACCAGTAAGAGAAGATGTAGAATTACTTTTCATAAAACAGACTTTGAGTTTGTAGTTGGGAGCATTGTATTCCCGTTGTGGACGAACAAGTCCTTAAATGACACCCCTTTGCTGTCGAATGGCTGCAGTACTGTGTCTGGCCACCGATGTCTAGCGCTCCATTTGATCAACCAAATCTCCCTTTACTGCAGCGGAGGTCACTTAAGGTAAAACCAACACAAGCTGCATAAAATACACGAGAAAACTTAACTACATTTCCAAATGGCATAGAGATAATGGAGATTTGAATTGGAGATAAATCCAAGTTACTTACTGTCTAAATTACATTACATATTATTACCAAAATCATTAACAGTGCAAATGTAAGAAAATGCTGAAAAATATTAGTTATCTTTCAGCATTGCAGGGATGGTACTTCTCTTGCACCACTACAAGTTCTATATATTGAAAACTTAAAGGGTATCAATGTTTACTTGTAGTAAGGCTTTCCTGGTTGTCAAAGACAGACTAAAAGTAACCTTAAAAACTGGAATTCTGTTTCATGTGTGTTTAGACATGGACAATACATGGTGGCAAGTAAGTAGTCAGAGGTACACGTTTAAAAACCTACTACTATTTTATATATATTCTATAAATATCCATATTCTATAGTAAATTTAAATATGCTCACATATCTTACATAGCCACCTCTAGTTGTGCTTGTTCAACACTGTACAGCTAATCGACTGAGAGAAAAACATTTCATACAATTTCTGCTTCTTGACTTAACACATTGAGGCACAGGACTTAAGCCACCCTGGTTGACTGAGTGTCATGATGATTGTGCACGCTGCAGCGAGCCGGAGGAAACAGACTTACTTCTGTAGAGAGGTAGAGAGGGACAACCACATGGTCCAACCTCAATAACAAAAGTACCACAGTTTTTTCCAGCGCTCACAAACAAGTGTCTCAAAAACAAAAGACGGACACTACCAGACAAACACACCCACACAGCAGACACACTACTGCATTTTGTCTCACAGACGTCTTAGTAATGGTGGTAACAAAACCTGATTTGTTCCAACAGGCTTTCTAAAATATATAAAAAATATCTCGTATAGTTTATGTGTAATTACTAGATCCATTCACATCACAATAACAATCTGGCAAAAAAAAAAACTTAAAAAAAAAAAATACAGGCACTTGTGGAATTATTAAAAAAAAAAAACTGTGGCAAAAGACAACCCACACAGCCACAAGCTCATATAACAAGAGGGGCTGTGCCATTAATGGTTTAATCACTAGAAAAACTCTGAAATGTGTTTTGTAATGATCAGTTTTCTATAATTTAGTAGTCCTAATAGCAAGTTTGTGGACATGAGTTCTAGGAAAAATTACGTACTTCGTTTTTGTACATTTCTTTAACAAATAGCACTGTACACATTGAGTAATATTGACTCCTGGTTTCCTGCCGAGACCTCCTCAAAATCTAGAACACGATGAAAGTGATAAAGTTGATTCTTCTTCAGATTGAATGTGGGTCAGACTCCAAGCACCATCGCACACACCTGTCACTGTGAAGCCTCAGCCATCACTGTCTGTCTGTCTACAGCCGAGTGACACCAGCAGAGCACCACTAGACATGTCCGGATCTCATCAAGACCCTAATAGAGTTGGTCAGACACTACACTTTGATTGACTGTGTGTGTATGTGCGTGTGCGTGTGCGTGTCGACATGGTTGGATCCAGTGTGTTTTTCAGACCAGCCGTTGATGGACCCTACATTCCATCAGAGCGATAACTTGATCATATGATATCATGACAGTGGGCATAGGTCTGAGCAGTGTGGCTGACTCTGATAAGACTTTAAACCAACCTCAATCATCTCACCAAAAGTCTCTATTTCAGCTTATCTAGAACATGCTTCTCTAACTGTGGTGGAGTAACACTTGTGGTAAGCACACTATTTCTGGTGTTGCAGAAGTTTTGCAGTTCCTATTTGTTAATTTACAGTGAATGAATTCACACTTTTGTTCTCCTGAGAATTAGTTCTTCTATCATAATAATAATGCATTTATCTTATATAGCGCTTTTCCAGACGCTCAAAGTCACTTTATAATTTCATGCATTATTCATTCATTCCATACTGGTGCTAAGCTGCTATTGTTGCCACAGCTGCCCTGGGGTAGACTGAAAGAAACAAGGCTGCCATTGGCCATCAACCACCAATCACTCTCTCAAACACCACATTCACTCTAGGCAACGTGGGTGAAGTGTCTTGCCTTTGAACACAACAACAGAGTGCTAGAGCCTCTGCTGCCCCATTGTGGCCCTCAGTCTTTCCAGCGGTCTCCCACTGAAGTACAAACCAGGCTCACCCAGCCCTGCTTAGCTCTTACCGTATCAGACTGAGCATTGACGAGCTGGTGTGGTCACATAGAAATCTGGTTTACCCTTATAGACCCTCTATAGTTCTGTTACGGAAGGTCAAATATTTTCTACTTGTGACAATACTGAGAAGCAACGATCTAGAAATAGTCTGTTGTCTTTCATTCATTCACCGCTCACTCTTTCACATTGACCCTTTTTCAACAAGTGTGTTTGTCTTATCAGTCTCCACTGATACGATCTGAACTGAAAAATCAGTGCAATGTGAGCAGAATGAACTGTGTATAAAGATGTAGAGATATTTTCAATCAAACACTGCAATAACAACTTAAACTGGGTCTGTGCACATCATCTATAGGCTATAGGCCTAGAATTGATAATACATAGCTGTCTTATGGATAAAGCAAGTAAAATTATGTCAGCTTTCTAATACATAGTTACAAGATGTAAGGTAAAACTTTATACAAATCTATTGCAGAACAGCTGTGTGAAATACAATACGGGCTTCTGTTGGAGCACTGTAGTTAGGCCTTTAAAACATATTTACATATCAGAACACTAGCCGCTTTACCTGGCAACTTCTTGGCCTTAAATAAGTTATGAATGCATTTTAAGCCTAGCACGTACGCCAGTGTGCTCCTGACCAAGTTTGCACAGAAATACCACAGAGAACTTTGTCTAAATGTTAACGCACGACTGAACAGCGCAGAACAAAGCTCTGCTCTGAGACTGATTATAGCGCACACGCTGAACTCTGTACGTTTGTTGGTTACTTTACTATTACAGTAAAATATTGTCGCACAGCATGCGCAGTAATCCAAACCATGCCCCCAAAAGTGTGGTCAACTTAGATGAGGAACTTACCAGCTCTCCTTTCCCTCGAGACGCCCCTCCTGCCCACCAAACTCTGGCTCCACAAACTCAAGCTTGGTTTCATCTAATGGATAATAACCTCGGTGGCTTTGTTGCCGGACGTAACACTTTTGATAAACTTTGTCCGAGATTGGTAAAAACTTCTTCTTTCCTCTGTCTTTCCTTCCTCCTCCCCTGCCTCCCCCACGGTCACGACGCAAGTCACTTCCGCGAACAAATGGTAACGTCATCTGGCGGCCGCACTACTCTGCGCGCTTCTGTGTGCGTAAAAGTGGTCCTCCTTTGCCCCTGGCCTTTTCAGAGCGCACTTCAATAGTAAAAGTTGCCCCAAAGACGACTTAAGCCTTTAACCACACAGTCTACCACAACTAGGAGCTTATACATTACATGTAGCCTCCTGGAAAAGCAGATGTGGGCATGTTGTTGATGCTGCTTCAAGCTTCCAAAAAGGAACATTTCTTTTAACATTTAGTTTTTATTATCTATCGCCCATCAGGTTTTACTATGTTGCCTAAGCATGTTAAAATAAGACAAGTCTGATTATCCTGCACTAAAACACATATCTAAACATGCATTATAATAAGACCCAATTAATAGTTGTGTTTACTGTGTGTGCCAAAATAAGTTGTCAGCTCTGACCGTTTGATTCAGAGAAAAGCTGTTTAGCAGCAGGACAATATTTTTCTACATTATAATGCGCCATCCAGAGGCGGTTTGGAGAGCAGCAGCTCTGATTTCCAGTGATCTGAAGACATCCAGGCGGTAGGGGCAGACGAGTCTCTCCTTCTCCACAACAAAAGACATGGCTGCTGTTCTGTTCATGAAAAGACTCCAAGACGCAGACTCTCCAAAAGCTGCAAACTGCACCGTGGCAGTTTATTATTCACCTTGAGATATCTACTGTATTATAATGTATTGTAAATAAACTATGTAAAGTAGAAGTCATATTTTGTCAGTTCATTTCCGTGTTAAAAATGTACCCACTGATGATTGGGTAAAGCACATCTCACAGGAACATTGTCCCGTGTGATTGGTCACCGTGGCTGCGTCTTGCGAAGGACTCGCAGCAGCGATGGGTCAAAACAACCGGTGTGGTGCTGTGAAGATTATGTAACTCCGTACGAGGACGTGAGGATCACAGTGAGTGGTTTTAATGCAGCGTTTGTGCTTTTAGTAACATCACAGACGTGTTCCAAAGTGGAGTTGGCAGAGGCACCGCGCTGTTCCACGCCAGGGGAATCTCAAAGCTTCGACGCCATCGCTACTGCAGAGCTTGAATTACCAAACATTACGTGTTTATTCACAATGTAAAGAACAAAAGCGCATGCAGTAATGTAGATTTGTGTTATTATTTTGTGATATTATTCCCACATTGCTGTATAGTAACAATGATATGAAGCTGACTGATGTGGCTTAACCCTCCTGTTGTCCTCGGGTCAAAATCACCCGCCACTGTGTTAAAAAAAAACCCAAAAATCACGATAATTTTTGAACTTGAAATTTTATGACTTTTCCTAGATTGACCCAAACTTTAGAAAAAGTGAATTGTTGCCTTTATTCACATTATCATGCATGCTGTACAAAAAAAGGTACAAAGGTCGACTTCGGGTCAAAATGACCCAACAGTGAAATTCAGTTAAAATCACAGTCACAGAGCAGAGTTATTTACACACCACAGAATGTGAGAATGTTTTAGTTCTGCCTCAGATCAATCAGTAACAGATGTAAACTATCAATAGCAGACTTAAACAAGACAAGACCGGTGGCCTTCTCGTGGACAGTGCCTGTGGATTTCCAGAAGTTATAAAGGTGCTGCAGATGACATTACCTCGAATTCTCTCTGTGCTGAAGACATGAGTGCGCGTTATAACGTCCAAAAGGCTCTAGAGCTGATTTTTCCAGATGTCCAGCAAGACAACTCTGATTCAGAGGAGGAAGTGGAGGATGTATCAGAAGAAGAAGATGGGGAGGAATACAACCCAGAGCATGATGAATCATCTTCAGAAGAAGAAAACGCTGAAGCTGAAAGAGAGACTTTCAAAAAACGGTATGATGCTCAACTGTAACAAAGGAGGTGTGGACAACCTAGATAAGGTGATTGGAACATACAGCTGCAGAAGGATGACTGCCCGCTGGCCCCTGGTCATCTTCCACAACACCACTGATGTTTCCTCCTACAATGCCTTTGTGATTTGGAGTGAGCTCAGCCCAACCTGGATGCCTCGTAAGCAGAACAAGCGGAGGGTGTTCCTGGAGCAGCTAGGAAAGGCACTTGTAACTCATTGAAAGAAGGAAGCGTGTCCCCCGCACAGAAGCCTCTGCAGCAGTTGTCAAAGCGATACAGAGTGCAGGAACTCCTGATCAACCTGAAGATCCAGCTGCCACAGCCACTGCCCCAGCTGGGGCAAGTAAGAGGAAGAGATGTCAGTTCTGCCTGCCAAAGAAGGACTGTAAAACACAGTGTGTGCTGTAGGTGTAAGAAATATATCTGCAAGAGCTGTGCATTTGCACACTGCCCTACATGTGCTAATTAGTTGAATGAGTTATATTGTTTTTTGGATTGTATATTTTCTTACATTGTTCACAAAAAAAACAGAAGAATCTGACTCATTGGGATGAATAAAAATGCATTAAAAATTCATTTTTGCACATATCTTTTGTTTCTAAAGCTATAGAAATGCAGGTGAAAAGGGAAAACTCAAGTATTCACACATTTTGTGGTGAATGTTTCTTCAAGCAAAATAAAATTTGGTGTTTAAAATTCAATTAAACTGCTTATATTGGGGATTTAGTGAAGACGGGTCATTTTGACCGGGAGGACAAGGGGTGTATACAGAATATGAGGACAACAGGAGGGTTAAAGAGTCCATATATTATTATTTTCTGATCTGAAGTTATAATGTTGCTTTCTCATCAAAGACATACCTGGAGTTGTGTTTTGGTTCTTTCACATACGTTTAAACACAAATCCTGCATATTTAGCTTATGAGTTCTTCTCTTAAACAGAAAACACACTATTCCACCTTGTGATGTCATGTGCTCCACTGTGTTTTTAAACTCCATACACCTTCAATAGAATCATTCGGACAATTTCAGCCCTAGTCAGTCTAAACTGAACAAACGGTAAAAGGTAGCCATTAATTTAAACCTAATGTTTCATGACATCACAAAGTTGAACAGAGCGGAATATTAAGAGTTACTAAAATATGTGAATGAAACAAAACATAACTCCCAAGAATGTTTTTGACGAGGTTGCAGCATTGTAGCATGTGTAAAAGTCATTTTTGGGTAATATAGCACCTTTAAAGCTAACTATGTGATTCTCTCATAGGAGGGCACGTCCTGAGATGATCCTGGGGCAGGCGTTGGCCCTGTGTATTTGGACACATCCCATGGGATCTTAATGTTAATGTAAGAAGAAGAAAACAAATGCACACAGAAATGCAAATATCATATTTTTACTACAACATGCATATTTTGAATGTTATAATAGCTTAATAGCCACCTGAATTGTTTTTCCATAAACGTAGAAGTGCAGGCTGTAATCTACTGAATAATATATAAATAGCACTCAGGAGTTCACATAAAAAGTAATAACAAAAGTAACAGCAATTCTTACAACTCACTAACTCTATGCCTTCTCCCTTCTTCTGTGGCAAATATCTTGATGATCACAATAAAGTTGAGTAATAAACATTTAGACAACTTCAAATGCTTAACCGACTAAACGATTATTAGTCTACAGCCTATCCTGATTTTGTGTTTTTTCTCCCAGTATTTGTAAATGTCAAAGTAAACTTAATATTTTATCATTTACAGAGATTCAGCAAAATGCAGATTTTGCATTAGTGTGTTTTTTCTGTTGCAGTGTGGGTTTTCACCAGTTTAGCCGAGCAGTGGTGCGAGTGAGGAGACTGGCAGCTCATCTCTGCCGCGCGACCATGGCAACAACAACAGACAGCCCTCCGTCTCCTGCGGTCAGCGGGGACACACCCACTGCAGCCATCGTCATCATTGGTGACGAAATTCTCAAGGTAACACAGACTTTTGTGTAAATTTATTTTTTGAAAGTTTGGGGCAAATTATGCCTCAGTTTTTGATCTTCATCTACATGTGATGTGTCTTGGGGAGCAGCCTTGGTATTTTCATTTGACGTGGCAGTATCCTTGGCCTTAAATGAAAATAGTAATATATTTATATCAAGCATAGTGATTTGCATATTATGCACTTGGTTGTGTCAGAGTGAAAAGAAACACTGTGCTTTTAGATACTATACTAAAGCTGTGTTCAAACGTTGACTTCACAGTTTAGTCCTTATGTAGACTTGGTTTGAACATGTTCTAGTTCCGGTTTTGTCATGGTCTGGTCCTGGTTTAGTGCCTTTTTTGAGTTGGTTGGCAGATGGTAATCACATTGCAGAGACTGAAATCTGATTTGGTACACAAATGAACATTGTTCAGATAGGGGTTATGCATATGGTTGTATTTAGAAAATGACTGTCATGTAATGTTCCTACAAAGCATGCAAACTCAACATGTGTGCAAGTGTAAACACAGCCTAAATCAGTTCCACTTAGACAAATATCATATTATGACATTTTTTCTGTTCTTGTTCTTATTTTCTAGGGCCATACTGTGGACACCAACAGTGCCTTTCTAACACGCAAACTGCGTAAACTTGGTGTGTCTGTGCAGCGTATATCAGTCATACCAGACGTCCAGGAGGTGATTTCCAGTGAAGTAGCACTCCTCTCACCTCAGTACACCCACGTCATCACTTCGGGAGGCATCGGCCCCACTCACGATGACGTCACCTTTGAAAGCATCGCCAAAGCGTTTAAGGAGGATCTTCACCCACACCCCGAGCTCAGCCAGCTGGTCAAGAAGTTTTTTGGAACTGTAGATAAAGACACTGCTACTATGAAGCTGGCCATGGTGCCTCGCTCGGCTAAACTCAACTATGGCATCGACCCTCAAACAGGAAAACTTCTCCGCTATCCACTTGTACGTATACCCAACCAATCAGCCATGTCACTGTGAATGTTATTGCTACAGTATAAAATCTACATACATTGTCGTTGTCACATCATGATAAAGTGGCATTAAAACGTTTTGAGTGTCCTCCCCTGTCTGTTTCTCCTTCCAGCAACTCAAGACGTTGCCACTCAAAAAGGTTCAGCCTTCTCTTGTTTCCCCTTTCTAATCGAACCTCATAGTGAAGAATTAATGTGTGGAAACAGGTTTCCTTGTACAATGAAATTCTTATTGAGCTGTCCACATTGAATGCCATAAAAGGCGAAAATTGTTCATTAAAAATACAAGTGCATATGGATATTTGTCTCCGTAATGCAAAATATTACTCCTATTACTCTATATAATATAATACATTTAAAGTAGTCACTCTGAAAAACAGATTTAATATTAATTTAAGTAATAACAACTGTCCTTTCCTCTTAGGTCAGTGTGCATAATGTGTACATTTTCCCTGGGATCCCATCTCTGTTGGAGAGGGCTTTTAATGGACTGGAGCACCTTTTTGCGAGTTCTGGCACCACATTTCATACTCGAGAGGTAAAATGACCATATTCATTTTTATTTTAAATGTGCAATATGTAACTTCTGATGAAAGGACTGGAATCTTCCTCAATAAGGCATTAAATACTAGTACTTATTTCATTACAGAAGTTTACATTGCTCAGAAATATCTTAAAAAACACCTCCAGAGGTGGTGGACACTCCTCCCAGAAAGTTACATAGTGCCCCTTTAACTTACGATTGATGTGTGAACTTTTGTTGCAGGTATTTGTAGATGCAGATGAAGCGGAGATAGCTCCTGTCCTAACTAAACTTCAGGCAGACTGGGGTCGTAGGGTGGCTCTAGGATCGTACCCGGACTGGCTGAGTAACTACCACAGAGTGCGGCTGGTCCTGGACTCAAACAGCACTGAGGAGGTGGAGAAGGCCTGGACACAGCTGCTCCACGTTCTGCCAGAGGGGAGCGTGGTACCCCTGGTTACTGACCCGGTATCTCTTGCCACAGCTGAGGTGTACTCTATGGCAAACAATGGTAAGGGCATAGTTTTTGCCTGAAAATTATATCTGTTTCTCCTCAATCTTGCTGCAACCTCGATGAGTAGAAAACACAATTTTATTTATGTGGGTAATATCTGAGATGCTGGTGTGCATGCCTAGAATACCTCCAGTTCTGATATAAAGAATGGAAAAGATTAAGAAGAAATATCTCTAAAAGTAAAACAAACAAAAAATTCAGCTATCACTCTGGCTTGGACTGTTAATGTTCATGACTTGGAGTGCTACAAGTATTATTCATTCTCTCCCTGTACTTGGTTGGGCCACTGCTTTCCTGGTCCCACACCTTATTCTTTCATTAGAGGTGATATAAAGTTTCTTGCACAATGACACAAAAGGCGCTCTGCCACATGAGCTACTAACGCTCATCACTGATACTCTAATAACTCTTTGATTGATTTGATAGATTGATTGATATTTTTACAGGTACTGCTTTAGGCGACAAAGTGCTGTCTGCATTAAAAACCATTGAATGTGCTCTGGATCAGTATTCAACAGAGGAGCTCTGCGTGGGCTTCAATGGAGGCAAAGACTGCACCGCGCTGCTACATCTCTACTACGCTGCACTCAAACGGTAACAGCCAGCATGCAAAAAGACCACACTAACAAACAGATATTAACCCAGGTGTGATGGTGTGCTATCCATTTGCCTTTCATATGCTGCAGGCGCTACCCAGACAGTAAGGACAAGGTGAAGGCTCTCTACATTCGAATTGTTTCCCCATTCCCAGAGATGGAGAGGTTTCTTCAGGACACAATCAAACGGTAAACTCCATTTTAAAGTGATATGTCATGGCTCTCTACTTTGCGGCCCTCTTTCCTTGTTTTTCAGCCATGGACAAAAAATATAGTTTAATTTTACCTGTATTATTTATTATATAGGTCAAATTTGTTTTTTACATTTTTATTTTTCTAATATTGTTTGTATGGCTAAAGCGTATGGCTGAGTTTTTGATTATTTCCTGAAATGAGTATGAAACATTCTTCTTTTTTTTTTTTTTTTTTTTTTTTAATCACATGAAGCTACTGTTGCCCTCCATTGAGGTGACAGTTTTAATTTGATATAGGGCTCTGCGGTTAATTACATTTTTATCAACTCTTGTCTGGTCCACAGTGGCGTTTAAACATCATAAAACATTACTTATAAATTCTCTTGGTTTGGCAGTACATAAATTGTTTAAAATAATTATTTGTTTAGATAATTAAGCAGCATTAATTTGAGAAACCTTGTTAGAACGCATATTTACACACATATTTATTAACTCTGATGTCTTGTCTGTTGCAGATATGACCTGGAGCTGTTCTCAGTGGAGGGCAGTATTCGTCAGGCCCTCAGTGATGTGCAGGAGAGGAGGCCGGAGCTGAAGGCTGTTCTGATGGGCACCAGGAGAAGTGACCCCTACTCTCTCACTCTCACACCCATGTGCCCCACGGACCCGGGCTGGCCCACCTACATGAGGGTCAACCCATTACTGGTAACACAAATCAAACATAACCTGGTAGTGGTCCCAGCTCTGACCAGTGCGTACAGTCGTATTCAGTCTGTACAGCAGATTCAGACAACCTTATTAAGCCCACCAGGGGCAATTAGTTTGAGCAGTAAAAAAAACCCATAGTGACAAACAAACATTCAACACATTCTAAACAAAGAGAGCTCTGAGGTCTAAGAAACACCCAATAACAAGATATTACATCTACGTAGAGAAACAAAGGCAAATGGCAGTACGAATAATAAATATTGTAAGTGTTATGTGGTGTGTGAGTGATTGGTGGTGGTTGGAGAAGTTGTTGGAGCAGATCAGCCTTGTCCTTGTTGGTTAGCTCCAGGGCAGCTCTGGCTCCAGTAGTACCACTATAATAATAAAATGAAGTCACATTGAGTGTCCAAAGAAGTGCTGATGCATTATTATTATCATTAAATGTAATGTAGTGTTTCTAAATATGAACATTTGATTTAGCAAATGTGTCAGTGAAGTGTCCCAAATGTACTGCCAATGTCAAGGTCCACTTTGTGATCAGTATGAATAAGATCAGGAGTGAGTACTTCAGCGCTTCATGTTTAGATTAGATTCAGAGTGCAGATGAATTCAGAAAACAGGATGTAGGTCACTCGATAAGAATACCAAAGAGAGAAGAGGCAAATTAGATGTTTTAGGTCTGAAAACTCAACATCATGACAATCATTAAAAATGTACTGTATTTTTTCCCATTTAATTTGTTCACTGAGGCTTTATGGCTCCTATGAACATGTGAGCAAAGGGGTCATTTGCTCTCACACATTACATTTGATTACAACAGCTGCCTCTTATGATGCTACTACTTCTACTACTTCTACTACTGCTACAACTACTACTACTCCTATAACTGTCTGTTTACTTCCAGGACTGGACATACCATGACATCTGGGCTTTTCTGCGGACATTATATGTGCCATACTGCATCCTCTACGACAAAGGGTAAGTTGGAGTAAATAGTTCATGAATTAAGAGTATGCAAAATCAAGCTGGCATCACATGTGGATCTCAGTTTGTTTCAAATGTAAAAGACTGTACTGCCTTATTGTTTCATTCTTTTCATTCTTTAACTTCTCTTCTGATTGGCAGGTACACCTCACTGGGCAGTATGGACAACACTTACCGTAACCAGGCCCTGCAGACGGTGGACAGTCGTGGTGTGACCCGATACAAACCTGCCTACCTCCTGGAGAATGAAGAAGAAGAGAGGAACTCGCGTGCCTGATATCATCCATCTCGAGTAGCTTTACATGTTTCAGTTAAAGAAAAATAACTGCACCACTTCATATGTGTTCTTTCTGTGCACACTGTCTTTGTAATTTAAAATTAAAACTTGAATTAATATAAGCTTGTGACTTGTTAATGCATAACACATTCACATAATATTTGTTGTTCTATTTGCATTTTGGACGTATGGCAGCAGACCGTACAATGCACTATTCATTTAGTTTAAAATATAAGGGCCTCAGTAAAAAAAAAAAAATCTTGGAAGATAAAGTTAAATAAATAACTGGTAAATTACTTTTAATTTTATTTATTTTTTTATCATTATTTATTATTTTTTTTTTTTTTTTTTTGCTTTATTGAGGACAGAAAATAATGCAAAGATAATGACACTGTATAGCAGACCTATGTAACCAACTAACGCATCTGTAGTATTTGTAGTTGGCGCACGGGTCTACCTCCAGATTTGGCACCTCCAACAAAACAAAAAGCGCATCTCTGATGTAATTCCCTTTGTGGACCTCAAGGGCGCGTTGTTCTCACGTTTTCCATTTAGTCCTGGTGATTACAATAAATTACCTTCTCTGTTTCCAGACATGATTGAATCCAGGCGTATCGACCGCCTCTCCCTCTCCTCCACCCGCGTGGAGATTAGTGAGCGTCGCGGTGCTGGATCGATACGGGCCGATCTAATAAAGCGGGTCACTTACGGGACCACCGCGGGGCTGCACACACTGTTACACCGCCAATTACCGTCTCCAACCCGGGCCCACTGTCCGGGTCTGTGCGCCTCGCCTGATTTATTTATAATAACAGTAATAAAGGAGGCAGTAAACACAGGACTCTTCATCAGAGCCACATTTTATGGGAGCGCCACAGACCTGACAGAGAATTACACCCTCAAAGTGAAATCCGCATGAACTGACACAAACTGCTCATGCCTGTTCATCACGAGAGGAATTTTACTTTGTCTTTTATTGAAAATGTGGCTATATAGGCTACTGTAGACTATATGATCTAAATACTCGAGGAAAAGGTTAAGGGTTGGTTGATACAGGTCTACAACATTTCAGACGTTTTAGCCAACGGTGTAAAACTTTTATTTTTATTTTCCTCCAGTTTATTGAGCTGATTCATTCTACTTCAGGGTGATTACCTCAAATTGTAAAAGTGGGACAGATTGTGCAATAGTGGGACATGGAGGGACAAACAAGTTAGCATGTTTAATGCCTATAACACAGTAAGCATATCTGTTTCCAACCCACAGAGAGAAAATGGAATACACCCAAAAGTGTTCATTTTTTTTCCCCCAGACTTCCTTCACCCCAGACACTTCCTCCAGCTCCTCCGGGGGGACCCCAAGGCGTTCCCAGGCCAGCCGAGAGACATAGTCCCTCCAGCGTGTCCTGGGTCGGTAGATGTAGGACGTAGATTGACCGGTAAATCGAGAGCTTTGCCTTTCGTGTCAGCTCTTTCTTTACCACAACGGTCCGATATGGCGACTGTATCACTGCCGACGCTGCACTGATCCACCTGTCAATCTCACGCTCCATCCTCCCCTCACTCGTGAACAAGACCCCAAGATACTTGAACTCCTCCACCCACCGGGCGGGTGGAGTCAAGAACCACGGCCTCGGATTTGGAGAAGCTGATCCTCATCCCAGCCGCTTCACATTTGGCTGCAAACTGCCCCAGTGCATCATCTGCAAACAGCAGAGATGAGATCCTGTGGTCCCCAAACCGGATGCCTTCTGGCCCCTGACTGCGCCTAGAAATTCTGTCCATAAATACAATGAACAGAACTGGTGACAAAGAGCAGCCCTGATGGAGTCCAACATGCACCGGAAACAAGTCTGACTTACTGCCGGCAATGCAAACACAGCTCCTGCTCCGGTCATACAGGAACCGGACAGCCCTTAGCAAAGAACCCCAGACCCCATACTCCCAGAGCACTCCCCACAGGACCCCATGAGGGACACGGTCGAATGCCTTCTCCAGATCCACAAAGCACATGTGGACTGGTTGGGCAAACTCCCATGAACCCTCGAGAACCCGATGGAGAGTGTAGAACTGGTCCAGTGTTCCGCGGTCGGGACAAATCCACACTGCTCCTCCTGAATCCGAGGTTCGACCATCGGTCAGATTCTCCTCTCCAGTACCCTGGAATAGACCTTACTGGGGAGGCTGAGGAGTGTGATTCCCCTGTAGTTGGAACACACCCTCCAGTCCCCCTTCTTAAACAGAGGGACCACCACCCCAGTCTGCCAGTCCAGAGGTACTGTCCCCTTATTGCCAATCAACGAATATCATGCTTTCTAATTTTAAAATTTGGACATTATAGGCCTAAATCAATGGACAGGGGCTTAAATTGCTGTGCAGATAACAACAGTGACAAGTGCATGGTCACTCTATATGTTGGTTTTGTTCATTTAAAGAAATACAATGGGCCTATATATAGACTAGGAATCCTTATGCTGTGCAAAATGGGACTATCTATATCATGAGTGTAGAATCCCTCAGTCGTCCAGGTAGAATCCACAGCAAAAGGAGAAATTTAATTTGTCAACTGGACAGAGTTTATTTGGTTGAATACGTTTCGCAGCTCATCCAAGCTGCTTCTTCAGTTCTGGTCAGATGCTGGTGGACACTGCTTTATATCTGCCTGAAGGGAGGAGCTTAATTACAATGAAAATTACTCTGAGACACACATATTTAAATACAGTTTCAGTTGATCAGGTGAGTCTATTCAATATGGAGTGGGAGTGGGGGAGTAGTTAGCATATCCATTCAGGGCCATGATGGGTGTTTTCACACCTCTGGACCTGACCTGGCTAGTCCCATTGTTTTCCCAGTTTGTTTTGATTTAGGTTTGAGGATAGAGTTATAGATGGAGACAAATGATGTCTGAGACCTCCATTTCTGTTCAAGGAAGGATTCTCTTTCTTGACAAAAATAGCTTCTTTAACTCCCCTCTCAAACCAGTTCTTTTCTCTGGCCAAGATCTGGACCTCGCTGTCCTCAAAGGAGTGGCCTGTGGCTTTTAGGTGGAGATGTACGGCAGACTGAGGTCCTTTTAGGTGGAGATGTACGGCAGACTGAGGTCCTTTTAGGTGGAGATGTACGGCAGACTGAGGTCCTTTTAGGTGGAGATGTACGGCAGACTGAGGTCCTTTTAGGTGGAGATGTACGGCAGACTGAGGTCCTTTTAGGTGGAGATGTACGGCAGACTGAGGTCCTTTTAGGTGGAGATGTACGGCAGACTGAGGTCCTTTTAGGTGGAGATGTACGGCAGATTGCGGCCCACCCTGGTTTTCCCGTCTGTGTTGATACATCCTTTTGTGAAGTGGCTGTTTTGTTTCTCCAGTGTAGCGCCCCCTGCAGTCTTCACTACACTGAATGGAGTAGACCACATTGCTTTGTTTGTGGCTCGGTGTTTTGTCCTTAGGATGGACCAGTTTTTGTCTTAAAGTGTTTGTGGGTTTGAAATAGACTGGGATTTCATGTTGTCTGAAGATCATATATATCATGAGACAGCACATCAGCCCGTCTGGTCCTAACATGGAAATCGCACTCTCCTTTGGTAACAGAGAGAGACTTTTGAGTGGATGCACATGACTTCCATATCTGTCTGTATAAAGCCTAGACCAGAGCCTTGAAAATACTTTGTTCACTATCAAAGACGTTGAAAATGAAGGAGGAAAAGGTGAGACGCTTTAACATGTGGGCTGTGACTGAGAGCAGCGTGTTTGGTGTTCATATAAAACGGGGCCTGATAATCCAGAGTTTGTCACAGCGGAGCGCAGCACACACAATCACAGCCCCCCGCCTGGACGCGCTCTCAAGAGCCTCACGCAGCGGCGGCGGCGGCGGCAGCGGAGGCAGCGGAGGCAGCGGAGGCAGCGGCGGCACGTACGGAGCAGGGGATGTAAAGAGACGGGCCTTCAGGAGAGGAGAGACAGAGAGAGAGACAGAGAGGAGAGACAGAGAGAGGAGAGACAGAGAGAGGAGAGACAGAGAGAGACAGAGAGAGACAGAGAGAGAGGAGAGAGAGACAGAGAGGAGAGACAGAGAGGAGAGACAGAGAGAGAGACAGAGAGGAGAGACAGAGAGGAGAGACAGAGAGAGAGGAGAGAGAGAGAGGAGAGACAGAGACAGAGAGAGGAGAGAGAGACAGAGAGAGACAGAGACAGAGAGGAGAGACAGAGAGAGAGGAGAGAGAGACAGAGAGAGAGACAGAGAGAGACAGAGAGAGAGGAGAGAGAGAGAGGAGAGACAGAGACAGAGAGAGGAGAGACAGAGAGAGAGGAGAGAGAGACAGAGACAGAGACAGAGAGAGACAGAGAGGAGAGACAGAGAGAGACAGAGAGAGAGGAGAGAGAGACAGAGAGGAGAGACAGAGAGGAGAGACAGAGACAGAGAGAGACAGAGAGGAGAGACAGAGAGAGAGACAGAGAGAGAGAGACAGAGAGAGAGACAGAAAGAGAGAGAGAGAAGAGAGACAGAGAGAAGAGAGAAAGAGAGAGAGAGGAGAGACAGAGAGGAGAGACAGAAAGAGAGAGAGAAAGAGAGGGAAGAGACAGAGAGAAGAGAGAAAGAGAGACAGAGAGGAGAGACAAAGACAGAGAGAAGAGACAGAGAGAGAGAAGAGACAGAGAGAAGAGAGAAAGAGAGACAGAGAGGAGAGACAGAGAGGAGAGACAGAGAGAAAGAGAGACAGAGAGGAGAGACAGAGAGAGAGACAGACAGAGAGAGAGAGACAGAGACAGAGAGACAGAGACAGAGAGGAGAGACAGAGAGAGACAGACAGAGACAGAGAGAGCGACAGAGAGGAGAGAGAGAGGAGAGACAGAGAGGAGAGACAGACAGAGAGAGAGACAGAGAGACAGAGAGGAGAGACAGAGAGAGAGGAGAGAGAGAAAGAGAGGAGAGACAGAGAGAGACAGACAGGAGACAGAGAGGAGAGAGAGAGGAGAGACAGAGAGAGAGAGACAGAGAGGAGAGACAGAGAGAGAGGAGAGAGAGAAAGAGAGGAGAGACAGAGAGAGACAGAGAGGAGAGACAGAGAGGAGAGACAGAGAGGAGAGAGAGGAGAGAGAGAGAGAGAGAGACAGAGAGAGACACAGAGAGAGATAGAGAGGAGAGACAGAGAGAGAGACAGAGAGAGACAGAGAGAGATAGAGAGGAGAGACAGAGAGAGAGAGACAGAGAGAAGAGAGAGAGAGACAGAGAGGAGAGACAGAGAGAGACACAGACAGAGAGAGAGACAGAGAGAGAGACAGAGAGAGAGAGGAGACAGAGAGGAGAGACAGAGACACACAGAGAGAGAGAGAGAGAGACAGAGAGGAGAGACATAGAGAGAGAGACAGAGAGAGACAGAGAGGAGAGAGAGAGAGAGACAGAGAGGAGAGAGAGAGAGAGAGACACACACAGAGAGAGAGACAGAGAGAGGAGAGACAGAGAGACTCAGAGAGAGAGAGACAGACAGAGAGAGACATAGAGAGAGAGACACAGAGAGAGAGAGACAGACAGAGAGAGACATAGAGAGAGAGACAGAGAGAGACATAGAGAGAGAGAGACAGAGAGGAGAGACAGAGAGAGAGAGAGACAGACAGAGAGAGAGACACAGAGAGAGAGAAACAGACAGCGAGAGAGACAGAGAGAGAGACAGAGAGAGACATAGAGAGAGAGACAGAGAGAGACATAGAGAGAGAGAGACAGAGAGAGAGAGACAGAGAGAGAGACAGAGAGAGACAGAGAGAGACACACACAGAGAGAGAGACAGAGAGAGACCGAGAGGAGAGAGAGAGAGGTCACAGCTCAGACTGAGAAAGTGCTGGTGGGATCACGATTCATCAAACAGCAGAAATTAAAACAAAGTAAAATTAAATATTTTAAATGACTTATTTTATAACTGAAGATTTTTCTTTTCTGGACACTCAAAGATGGTTTACAGACCAGTGTTCAGTCACTCCACACTTGGTGGTGGTAAGCTACTACTGTAGCCACAGCTGCCCTGGGGCAGACTGACAGAAGCGAGGCTGCCAATCTGCCATCAGGCCCCTCTGACCACCACCATCACTCACGGACACACCACAGTGTGTGTGAAGTGCCTTGCCTAAGGACACAACAACAGTTTTTGCCACTGGCGCCCCCCTGTGGCACCTGATTTTCCCAGTGTCTCCCATCCAAATACTAACCAGGCCCGGCCCTGCTGAGCTTCTGACATCTGACAGGATCAGGCTTTGACAAGTCGGTATGACCAGAATATTAGAGAAACTCTGTCAAAAGTTTGAAAAGCATTTTCCCTTTTTAAGGGCCTGGGACATTCCAGACAATGAATAGTATTTTTAGTTTCAGTTTAGGGCAGACATCTTTTGTATTTAAATAGAATGGCAGTGAATCAGTTGATACGATATTCAGATTAGACCAAGAGAGCTTTGTGACTGAGTACCTTTCACACTAAGGAATTTATAATGTGGGTAAAGTGCCTTGCCCAGTAACACAACAACAGTATACACTCAGATGGGGATCAAACCATTTCCCCATAGCTGCTGACTGAAGTACTCCACCGTGCCACCTTTTGCTCACACTTCATAGTTTCTAAGCTCTATTGCTGACTAAAAGCCACTATTGACCAAACAATAACTCACTTTGGCCACTCCATATTTCATCACATAAAGTGCATATTTTACAGTCACTTTTACTGGAGTTTCTGCTGCACCGTGTGGCACCATATTGATCAACTGAGCTGTGAAGGCCACTCGAAATAATCTCAGTGAAGAAGATCAGCCAAGTATATTCTCTGTATAAATACAACACTTCTGAACCAGCACATCCGGAGTGTAAGGAGTTTAAGTGGAGCAGTCTTTTGTTATAAAACAGATGTGAGCTTCTTAAGTCAGTGCAGATCTGTGGTGCATGAAGGGTCAAATATTCATCCCAAAGAATGTACTGGAATCTGGTCATACAATATTAAATAAGCAAATGCAATATGTGAGAACTATTTCACTTTGTAAGACTTTAACAAAAGCAATGGTATTACAGACAGAGGTGGGCAGGCTACACATTATACATTTAAGCTCACTTTTTCATATGTCCTAGAAGTATGAAGTCTGGTGCAGCATTGCAGTTATTTTGTTGTTTTGACTACTTCTACTGGAGTGTTATCAATATTTAAAGTAATTGTACCTTTACTTTAATGCTTGTGGTTGTGCTGTAGGCTGCAGTTGACTCAGAGTATTGAGGGTTTAGTGGTAGTGGTTTGTATCCACCATAAATCAAGAGAGAATTCCCCTATAGAGGCCAGCAGCCTTACCTAAAATGAAAAAGATTTCTTCCATTTGTTGTATGGTAGAAAATGGGCATTAGATAAAGGAAATATGTTTGCCCATTTTTGAAAATGAGCCCACTGCAGAAAAAGTTAAAGTCCAGCAGCATCTCCTTAGTTTGCGTGAGTTCAGGCTTGAGTAGAATTTTTCACACACAACGTGGCTGGAATGGACACTGGTTACCATAGCGACGATCTCGGGCCTTTGTTAATATCTATTTGTATATTCAAAAAAAATGACGCTTTTTTTTTTTTTGCTATAACTTGATTCACGTTATTCTGCCCTCTGGTGGCCACTTTCCATGCCTACAATTCCAGACCAAATATTGATTATCTTTGATCAAATTAATAATCATAGTTATATAGATCTTCCAGGAGAGGCCAGGGCTGTGATGATGAGACCGGGCCGGGGGACCACCTTCGCCTTAGAGGCCTTCTTCTTCTTCATCTTTTTTTTTACCTATCTATTTTTTTTTAGCATAATTGTTGTGAAAACTAGCCATTGGCAGCTCAGAATTCTCAACTTTCCAGACAACCTTAAGTTCAAGTCCAGGTTGGGCCAGGTGAGACTTGAGGAGTTTGTGTGTAGGACCCTGTGTGATCTGAGCGCGTTCCTCTGTCACTCTGAAAAATACGCCAAAAATAGTTAAAAGCTGGAGGACTTTGGCTTAAAAAAAT
Source organism: Taenioides sp. WSHXM2023 (assembly GCA_029959045.1). Classification (NCBI taxonomy): domain Eukaryota; kingdom Metazoa; phylum Chordata; class Actinopteri; order Gobiiformes; family Gobiidae; genus Taenioides; species Taenioides sp. WSHXM2023. The sequence goes on along the minus strand of CM057088.1, from coordinate 35,041,953 downwards.
CAGTATGGCATGGCCGACAGTGCTGCCTGTGTAAATTGCCATTGTTTTCTTTCAAATGTCCATATTCATGTAACTTAGCAACAAAACAAAAGCAATTGTGTTTCTTGCACAGCCTCTTCAGATATGATTAAAATGTTCAAACTTTTGATGTCTGTCCTTTAAAAATACCAGATACCAGATTTTGTGCATTATTTAATGGTTTGTTTTCCCACTATAAATTAACTTAAAAAACAAATAAGATGTTTAGTCCAGACAGCTGCAATTACTTTTACAGGAGTAATTTCCTGAAATATATGATTGCTTTTTTGGAATAATACTTTGTAAAGGGCCCATATTAGGCTATTTTCTGATTTATGCAAAAGCTAATTTATGCAAAATTGACTCTTGTGAGCTTTAAGCCATGTTATAATGTTGTTTTCTCATCAGAAACATACCTGGAGTTTGGTTTTGTTTCATTCACACATGTTTAACCCACAAATCCTGAAAATCTAGGCTGAGTTGTCAGTTTTGTCAATAATATAGGACCCTTAATGGTTATAGACATAGGAAAATAAAAACATAAAGTCAAAATATTATAGTTTAGTGTTGTTGAAGAAAAACTGCTCCACTTGTGAGTTTGTATCAGATCAGAGCAGTTTTGTGAGAGAAGATGGAGTCAGTTCTGATGTAATAGTCTTTGCTCTTTGGAGGAAGACGAGATGGAAAGATACGATTTGTGAGCAGCACGAAGGATTTGAGACAAAGATTTACCAACTCTAAGATGACTACATTTAAGAAGTCTCCAAGTCCATTTGGGTAACAGGAGTTTTAACAACTTATAAGAAGGAGGGCGTAGGCTGTTTAGTGCGCTCATTTAGTGTGTTTTTCCTTTACGTTATTTTTACTACATTTATATACATACAGAAGATATATGGAATTATGTAGCAAAGAAAAAAAGGAAGTAACTCAACTAAATATGATTTTTAGATTTTATATTCAAAAGCCACCCATTCAAAGTAGCCACCCTTTGTTTTGTCAGAAAATATTTAGTATTTAATGAGTCATTTAACTTTGTTTCTTTGCTACATAATTCCATACATCTTACGTAATATATCTGATGTGTTCTGTATGTATATAAAATGTAGAAAATAGTAAAAAAAAAACAACATTGAATGAAATGGTGTGTCCAAACTGGTAGTGTATATCACAAGTCTTTCATTACTGGGGACGTCCTTGGTCAGTTCTTTTTCTTTTCTTTTTTGTTTTCTCCATAAATACTTTGGCCATTCAAGACTCTGGGTATTGGTTTATAAAAAATTTGAACCAAAAGCTGCATTTTGTAACTTTTCAGGTTTCCACTCCCAGCTAGCAGGCGACACCACAGAACCAAGCATTTTTCAGCAATAAAAACTGTCAAATATAAGTTTAATACCATTTCAGACAAAGAAATAACATTTATACTTCCAAAACTATAAGCCTCAGTCTACACCACTCCCTTTTCTAAGCAGTGAAGGAGACTCATCACATGGTCGGTGGTAATCCAGTGAGGAAATAAAGACTTATTTGTTTCTAATAATAGCCAGTGTTTTATATTTCCCAAGCTGTAATCAACACGAGAAACCTGAGCCGCAAATAATCACCCAGGCTCCAATTAAACATAAATTAAACTTGTGGCAACATAAACGACTGTGTTGAAATGTGATATAGAGAAATTACAATGGCGTTAGTGGAGACAAGAGCTACATGCATAATGTTTTCTTTATATAGGCCTACTGTTATAAAGCTGCTTCACTTTTTAAATACACATATCCACTTTTTATTTAACCTTAAGGTGTAATAATGAGATTTATTATATATGGTGGACTATGCAGGCACAGCCCAATAAGGTGAACTGTTGGACAAAGGTACTGCTGATAATAAACTTGGCAGTAAATGTTTATGGTAAGGTTAATATTTCATTTCAGACAAGTATTAGTTTTAGTTATAATGTTTATAACTTTAATTAAAATATAAAAAGGTGTGGCATCTGTACTGTTAAATTGATGGGACTATTGCTACAACTGGCTGGTCTTATTTCAACAATCAATCTTAAGTTATGATGTGTTTATGGGTTCACTATGACTTGTGAAGTTCATTGGTCCAATGGTTGTTTTAAATGTGATACAGAAGTCAAGCGTTAGAACCAGGTCACTGAAGTACATAGTATTAAGTTTACATTTGTTTTAAAAATGTAATCTTTTCAACACAATGTAGAAATGTTAAAAGATGTTAAAATATATGTAGCAATGTATGGTAAAATATTACTAAGGATGCACCTATCCAGCTTTTTCAGTTCCGATATCGTTTCCAACATTAGAGCATTAAGTGTCTACTCGATATCACCCGATAACAGTGCAGACTGAAAACAGCATTTATTTCCTTTAAATAAAAATAAAATAAGACAAAACTTACCCAAATGTGTTGTGGAGCTGTTTTTTATCCCTCAAGTAACCACAGAAGAGTTTTGTATAAATAAAAATTCAAAAATTATGAGACTTTCTGGGCAGACTATACGACCAGTAAAATGGTCTTATTACATAAATGTATATGTCCAAACAGGATACCAACTGAACCGATATCTGATCCAGCAAGTTTTTCAATATCGGTGCTGATATCCGATACCAATATCAGATCGGTGCATCCCTAACTGTTGCCCCACTCGGGCCCCATTCCCCCTTCGTGTCTAACCAAAAATATAATTCCAGCATGTTACAAACATCGACTTTGCTGTGACTGCATTTTATATTTATTTTTAATCTTGATTTAAGTGTTATCTCTCACACAACGTCCAATACATCTCATTTTCACATGATTTAAGAAGTCATATTCCAATAATCTGTCTATATACATCAAGTAGCATGACCACAACACTGGGCCTCATGCTCGGGTTATAAATAACAAACTCCATCATAGTTTAACATTTCAATTTCAGCCGATTATCTTTGTGCAGAGCCTTCAAACGTAAACCATAATAGGCTTTGTAAATGTTTATGTGTCCAGAACCAATGGCACCTTTCTCCCACTGCGCCCCACCAGCTCCACACATGTCATCAGAGCAGATCATAAAGCATGAAATAGAGGCATTAGCTCTTATTATGCAGGAAATTGGCTGTCTGGCTTCATAACGGCCTCTACATTGTGGCCTATATATATGGAAATACATCTACAGCTTGTTTAAAGTGTGTCCATATTCAAAACAGACAGACAACAGGGAGAGCAGCACTGACTCTGTGTGTCCAGCGTTTAATGGAAATCAATGTGGTGGATATATGAAGCTGTCGATGTATCGGCGGAAGTGTTCGGAGGTCTATGAATAAAGCGGTGCGCTCTTATCAGGATTAAACTCAATATAAAAGGTTCCTCTTGTTACAAAGATCTCTCACACCAAGGTCAGGGCCAGTCCCTAAAGTGTCCCCATATCGACAACTTTGAATTATGTTGTGGTTGGTAAATTATTCCTGAAAAATCCAATAGTTTCTTAATTTCAGTGAATGAAAACAAGAACGTTGATATAATCTTATTTATTTTTAATTCTAGCCTCTAAAATGGCTCTATATTTCCATTTTCCAATATATTCTGTGGCTTGCAAATAAACTCTCAATTATTCACCCAAAATTCAATACTTTTTCAATTTTTATGAGCAATAACCAGATATGGAATGCAACCGTGTACTATTTTTATTAGTTCTTGTTGTTGAACAAGAGGCTCAGATTGCAGAGAGCTCTTCACAGAAGAAGCTTCAGTCTTCACAAAAATGTGAAGAACACAAAATACAAAACAAGTCACCGTTATCCCACAAACATCAAACACACAAACACTTTTACTCACTGTATAAAAGAAATAGAAAAACGTATCAATGAAAAACACATATTAAAAACATTACACAATGATTTTCAGCACAGAGATCCCAAATAGCTTAAAAGAAGGAGCATTAAGTGCCAAAAGTGATTTTTTTTACATTTAAAATTAAACATACTTAAATTGTATCAAGTCAAAATAATCTGTGTTGTGAATACCATTTTCAAATTTCATTTTCAAAAATGATTTTGTATTTTATAATTTAAATAGTAAATTTTGAGAATTATGTGTAGTTTAGATACATACAATTCCCGAAATCTTGACTCTAAATGTATTATCAATAATACGTTTCAATTTTAAAACATTTTTATAAACTTTTAAATAAAAATTGGATAATTCCTCTGAAATTTAAAATTTAGTTCCACCTTAATTCAGGATTGGATTTACTAAGACTAAAAAAGAAAAAATGTAGCAGAATATAAATGTGTGTATTTAATAACAAATAATATATTAACTCATTGTTTTGAAGTATGGTATTAGCATTTATATTATATGGCTAGTACTGTATATATTTTATCAATTATATTTTCATGTAATTTTTGGAATGATGAAATATACAAAATGGTATGATTAAAAAAAAACAACAAAAAAACGTGTCAACCCTGTACATCCCAAACAATCGATTTCCCTGGCTGTCTCCTTTATAAGAAAATCTGGGGAAAATATATGGTCCAATGAAAAGCCACCAGCACTTTCTTGTCTCCATAAAACACAGAATACCTTCCAGCTCACAGGACACAGGACCAAACCAGTCCAACTCCAGTCCGACCAGTGCACTCCCAGTAGGGGGCGACGCACAACTGTTCTGCAGCTTTCCTCCTTAACCAAGAAGATTTGAAGAAGTGACTATCAGAGTTTTAAGTTGGTACAAAAGTTTGAGTACCAAGTTGGCAGCATGGGGCCTGAGTATATGGTTACTTCAAGACCAATAATACTTTTGATTGATGAAGCTAATTTGCAAACAAGTACACTATATGGCATATTCTTGATTACCCACAATGCAATAAAAACAGCACTTGAATCATTGGTCCCTGAGTCACTGGCTTTGAGGATTCACATGTAAACACCACGCGTTCAAACAGGTCCTCTGTGGTTGAGTTTATAACTGTGATAGCGTTATTGTCCGCTTTATCACCTCTGGAGCATAAAAGATTTGATTGGTCGATGGGAAGGTGGTTGGTCATGTGATCAGCAGGAGCAGGAGCAGGGCAGGAGACAGGAGCAGGTGTAGAAATGTTCTCAGTGAAGGAGCTTGATTCTGACGTACAGGCAGGTCTGCAAAAGAACAGAGACAGTGGATTGTGAGTTAGGTCAAAGTTTAGAGCAAGAAACTGTCCATAATTGATAATTTATTGAAACATTATCAGTGCTTTGTTATAAGGCTGCATGAGCAATGGGGAAAATGCTGTTGTGATTTTTTTTTACTCATTTACAACTGCATTTAGATTTGCAGTATGTTTTTGTGAAATCAATATTCAGTTAAGGTTAAAGTAAACTTAAAATATACACAATATACACAAAGACAAAGACATAACATGTTTGCAGACGTCTAAACTACAGTGATAACTGGTTTGTGTCAACTATGAAAACTAGACCGGTTAATCTGGTGATTGCAGGAGTTTATATTAGATTAGATTAGAATTTTATTTGCACATACAGTAAAAACATGTACATTCCTGCACAGAAGAGTGACCATAACAATCTTATAAAACCATTTCCCCTAAAAACATGTTTCTAGCATAACAGACATGATCAAACAAGTCGATTTACTTACAGTAATTCAAATATTAATCATTTGTATACATCAATATTTGTTTAAATTGTCTTTTAAAACAATCCAGTGGAAATAGACTTGAGAGAAGGAGTTACCCGTGTTATTTGCAAATTTCTGCCATTTAAATTGTGATATTTCTTTTCAGTTTACAATCTTTTTTTTGTTTTTTACATCCAAATGAGACAAACAACACTTTATGAAACTGTGATGTGTAACCATGACAACATGATCACAGTTTAATGTTGATGGTTTTAAGTATTATGGTTCCATCAAAAGTTTAGCAGACACAGGTGTACTGTATAGCGGGTTTTTGCACTGTAGGAACTTTTGTAGTTCCTGTGACTTTCTCAAAAGGGACAGTACTACAAAAATAATCCTAGTCTTTCTTATGCACCCTCTTACCTTGTTGTTGCTTGGAGCCCTCTGAAGCTGTAAGAAAGCAGAGGAGAGCATTTTCAGACAAAGTTTAAGCAGAAAGAGTCAAGTTGCTGATTTTTCATTTTCGTGTTCTTTATAGTACAAAAGAAACAGATAAATGACCAGACTAAGGTATTTACCATTACTCAACTCCTAATCCTGTGAAAAATTTACCCTGACAGGCCATGCAACCCCAAATATGTTCGCCTATGCAAATTCTCGTAAAGGTCGGATAAAAAAAGGCCGCAAGGATCCGCAACAGGAAGAGACAGTGTTATGTAGATGAGCAATGATCAAGATGATCGCGAATGGGATGGAGGAAATGAATTAGCCAAGCGGAGATGTTGTAGCAAAATCCAAAATGACAGCGAAACCGCAAACTGGACGCCGGATTAAAAGAACGTTCATATAGAAAAAGAAGGTATGAAGGATTAGAACGGGATCAGACAGACAGAGGGCTGAAGGACGGAGAGAGAGGGGGGCAGTTGTGTCTGGGTGTCGGTTTGTCAGCGGGGGGCACTCTCAAAGGAAATAATGGAGGAGAGATGGGGAAGGGAGGGCTAGAGTAAGCGCAGGATACAGGTGGGCGATTAAAACTGGTGAAAAAAAGATTTTTTTCTTTTTTTTTACCAAGGTCATTGAGGGCACGGAACAGGGACACGCAGATGTGGAGGAAACCAGAGGACAAGAGCTGCATGATTTTGAAAACTAATAGAAATTTGTATTTATTAAATAGAGATTTGATTCACCAAGAGTATTTTGAAGAGAAGACTCAAATGAAAATGAAATGAACAGCTAAGGACTTGTTTGAAAAGGTCTAAACTGCAGGAAAATCTGGTTTATACAACAGAATTTCGAATAGACACAATACTGTATTTTGCAGAATGAAGAGGACATTACATCTCCTAAATTGCAGTTATTGGGACTTGCTAATTGTAACTATTCAAATTGTAATTTTTATTTGATTGCCTCAAATTTTAGAATGAAGATTTTATGTTTGTAGATACAAACATCTGAAGAAACTGCTAATCCAATTTCTGTACAACATAACAATACCAAGGCAGAGGGAATGATATGTCCGCCAGTAAAAATACCAGAAAATAAAGGCACATTTTGCGATCTTTTAATGCTAAAACTTTCCCTTGCACAAATTGACTAGTTTCTGAAGTCTCTGTACCGAAGTGTTATCTAGCCATTTAAGTCAACCTGTTATAACAGTTTTTTTTTGTTTTTTTCATATAATAAAAAGTGTTGCTGCAAAATTCTTTACCAAAACAGGCAAAAACAAAACTCAAATCAATCAAGAATTAAGCGTTAACTACAGTAAGTGAAAGCCAAGGCACAGTTGGTGTAGGACCTGAGTCTGAATGCTGCAGGTCTGTGCGGTGGGAGACACCAGTCCCTAAATGAGTCTGGATGTGAACAACTAACGACCATCGAGGGGTTAACGAAGCATTAAATAACACGCTGAGTCCAGTCCTGAGGCTGAGGAGAGAGGAGAGACACCCAAACAGTACAGAAGACAACGAGAATCAGTGTGGGTTAGAGCAGAAAAATACAATTACAGTAAGTTGTATAGAAGCGTATGAACTAAATGTACTTAAATAAATATTAATCTTGTATTATAGTCTTTACTACAAGGCTTAATAATCAACTCAAGATCCAGTCGTTTAATCAGCTTGGGGTTTTTTTAATTATGCGCAGAGTTCAGACTATTCTTAGACTTAGACAAACTTTATTGATCCACAATTTCTTGGAGAGTAAGTTGTATGGAGTATAGAATGAATGTTGTCCTGTCCGTCTTGTGAAAATATTTTTTGTTAAAATTAGGAAAGCCAAGCCATATTAAAAAAAAAAAAAACTGATAAGAAAAAACAAATTTGAACTGAAAATCATGTTAAAATGGTCAATACAAGGATTTTTTTTTTTTTAAATCCAAATCAACCAGCCCTATTTTACTACATTACACTTACATTTTTTTTCAACATCTCATCAATAGTATACAGTGAGATAAAACAACACAAACATCCACAGGGTTCTAAAATAACTTCTGATTTTCTATTGAATATTGTGGTAAATGAGAAAGGAAAAAATGCGAGATAGAATGCATGATTTTAGTTTTTATTTTATTTTCTCAATAACCGTTTTGAATCTCTGAGTGGCGAATATGAGTAGATAACGATTAGAGTGATTGCGTGAAAATTAGCTAAATCTAACTGATCATAATCATTAGTGAATTTGGAAAACTGTTTCCACAATGACTATAATCGTTTCCTGAATTAACAATAGCGTAGTAAATACTTGAGATAGCTGTAGTGAAATGCCTTGGCTCTGGCTCTAAATGCCTGCTGTTTACTCGCCTCTATCCTGTCTGTTTGGATCGGGCCCTAATCACATTGTCTTCATCAAAACCTCTACACAAAACCCCACTTGTTTGTACACACACGCCAACACTGTCGACCCAAAATGGCGTCCTCTGTGGCGTGACTGCAGTGGGCTGACGCCACAGTTACACGGATATGGATGTGTGTATTTCGCCAGTCGCCATTTTCCTCAATACAAGACCTGAGCGATAACATAAAAACTTACTACGAAAAGTGCCAAAGCGAAACCACAAGCTGAGAAAGTTTTCAAGTCGAAGATGTGAGCGGGAGTGACGGGACGATGGGCGTGCGCGCTGTCGACTTGGTGCAGGGAGTTCAGAGGGTACAAAGATTTCGGGGAGACAGGCGAGTGGGGTAGAAGCAGAGGAGGGCATCCATGTAAGAAATTTCCCCCTCAAAAAACACACAAAAGAAAGAACGACAGAAGGTACGAGGAAAAACGCTGAAGCTTTCCGAAGTGAAATGAACGCCATGGACTGGCTCAGCGGGACACGGAGCAGCTACGGAGAGGGGAATCAATTAGAGAGAGGAAGAAGTTGCTCTGAAATGGCTGCGCATAGTGGAAAGACAAAAGGTAAACACAAGAAGAGCGGGTTTGAGGTGCGCTTGTGATAAATAAATAAAAGAGAAAGCGTGGACGGAGATGGAGATGGTGAAGGATGCAGTAGTTTGGGGCTTGAAGGGGGTGGTTTCACATGACAACAGTGGCTCATGCCTGCTCAGTCTGTGTTCAGCCTGTTCTGATGCAACCTGTGCTCAAGAAGCTTTTAGTACAAGCTCCAGTCGGCTTTATACAGAGAGCTTTGAGCACGGCAGACAGCGAGGGACACAGGCAAGAGTGTCATGGAGTCTAGAGAGTGGTGCCAGCTGTAAAAGGGGTTCTTACAATGGCTTTATGGACTAAATTGTGGACTTTGAAATATTAGGCAAAAGCTATAGAGTAGGCTGAAAGCACACACAGACAACTCAATATCTTAATCTAAGGTAGAGGTAGGAGACATATCGATATCAATAATATATATGTAAAAAAAATGTTTCAACAAAATGGTACAACATGATGCAACAGAAATGATTACTTAACAAAATATCTTATTATTTTTCTGGCCTGGCTTTATTGTGCAGGACAGCTGTATTGTAAAATGGGGAGAGAGAGGATAGAGACATTCGGTAAATAATCATGGACGTTGCCACGACGACCAGGTGGAACACACAAAAACGCCTTAAACCACTGTATCACTGGCAAACACTGTAACACTAAAATCTGACATTGTGACAACACTAGCAGAGGCCATAGCAACTATTCGCGGGTTTCAGAATGATGAAAAATGAGGACCGTTGCCATAGCGATTAAGAATTTCATACTAAATATCATCTTTTGAATGGGAAAAAGTCCTCAAATGTTGCATATAACGGGAAGATGAATACAACACAGCCTTGTCATGACAAAAACAACCTGTGCTGTTACATATTGTGGTGTTATTTGACTCACTAATCCTCATTAAAAAGCGGAGACAGGACCATTTGCATAAAAAGCAGTAGTTTAGTGCCTCAGTGTCCTCCTGCTTCACTGTTGTGGAGTTAAATTGAGGCTCTAAACCCACATATTCACACAGAGGAGCACGGACCAGGATCGACCTTGGGCCAATGACAGAAGGATACCTGCCGGACCTGCGCTGTCACCACTGTCCTTCACACCACTCTGAGGAGACACAATAGTGCACACAACACACACACACACACACACACACACACACTACAGGCTCAGACCACAGGCTCAGACCACAGGCAGCACTGCATGAGCTGTCACGTATTTACACATTGGAAAAACAGTTTGGGACAGAGGGCAAGGTGTAATTTCATGTGGGAAGATAAAAAAAATCACATATTTTTCCTCATATTGATCAATTGTTTTTTTGGATTGTATTTTTTTTCTCAATAATAACAAATAAATATGGCTGCGTTTATACTTCGACCCTGTCAAGTTTTGAAGTTGACTTGGCTTTGATTCTCTTCTAATCCTGGTTTATATCCTGGTCTAGTCCTGGTTTAGTTGGAGGTTTAGTCCCAGTTTCGTCCTGGTTTTGACAGTGCAAGTGTGAACACAGTCAGCATCAGCCTATGTCAGACTTTTCAAACTGATCTTGGTCTTAAAGGTGCACTATGTAACTTTTCTGGTGGAGGGATAGGCACCTGCTTGTCTTTATGAAGATGTTGTAGCTTCACCTGAAATGTTCCGCATTGCCTTTATTAAATCACAGGTATTTTAGTGCAAAAAATGTAAAATGTCCCTTGCTTGTCTCAATTGTAGTACTATGGAACATTTCAGGCAAAGCAATAACATCTCCATGGGGACAAGCAGGTGAAGGATCCTCCTCTAGGAAAGTTGCATAGTGAAGCTTTAACAACGATTTAACATAAAAATGAAATTCAATTTTATTCCACTGAAATCAGAGCTCCAAACCATGTGCTGTTGCTATGACAATACGCAGTAGACATATCTGTTAAATGTTACTGCTACCTCCAGTGATGGGAAGAATACTTCGAAAATGCATTTAGTTATAGAATACTGAATAGCTGCATTAAATTGTATTTTAAATTATAGAGTAATTATGAAAGTATTAATAATAGCTTTATATTTATTTCACTGTTTTTAAAGCATTTCCTGTCTGATTAGAGATGGAAAAATCACACATGTTCTCGCCACAAGAGCAGAATTGTCTATTTTTCTTGCTGATTTTGTGCAGTTTGAAGCCTAAATTACATGATCAAATACCGTAATATATTCCTTTGACTTGAATACCACCAAATGAAAAAGTAACTGTACTGGAATACCGTTACTCAAAATCTGTATTCAGAGTCCGTATTCTTGTCACGTGCATTCACTTACTTCCCAACACTAGCCACCACAACTGGCTGTTGAAATAACTGTTAAAAACCCCCAAGCTGGTAATAGTGATCAGCCATCAGTTTGGTGGTGACTCCATTTAAATGTAATGAATTGCAGTGCCCTAGTTGTAGCCTAAGCTGAAGGACACGAGAGGAGCCATGTTACCTGCCAGTACCAGTGCAGGAGAGATGTAACCACAGGGGGCACATAACAACAACATCTGCTGTAAAGAGCCACTAATGGACAATCCCTCCTCTCATTTATCTCTGTATCCTCATCGACTGCATAGGGCAACAAAAGACAGAAGTGGGCGGAGTCAAGAGAAGAAGCGCCATGGTGCTGGACGCTGCCGGAAGATTAGTTTTGGTCCAGTAGCGAAAGATGATAAAATAGGAAAGAGGGAGGAAAGAGTGAGAGTGGAGGAGAAAAAGAGAAGGATTAGTGCCACTTCAGGAGGGATGGAGGGAAAAGTGGAGTGAAATTTTGAGTCAGGATTAGTTTTGGTTAAGAGAGAGAGAAGAGGGACAAATGACAGTAATAGGATTCAAATGTTGGATCTCTTCTCTGTGGTTTGAAAATACTATAGTAATTAGGAAAAACAATATGATAACCAGTCTAATATTTATGAATGTAATGCTGATCACGTGCTCGTGTTTGTGTGTAGGAATATTAAATATTGGCACCGATACTGAAAAATTTGATGGATTGGGTATCGGTTCCATGATATCGGTTAAGCCAATATCCCAATTGAGCCTTTCACTGAGTGTAATAAGACTATTTACAGGGTGATTTTGGCTTTGGTCTTATAATGTTTGAACTTTTATTCATACAAAGCTCTGTTCAGTAGCCATTTGATGGATAAACCGTTGGAAAACACAATTGGATCTCTTGTGTAATAAATAAATAACTGACATTTTCCATTCCTACTCTGGTATCGGTTAATATCTGGTATCGACACATACCTAAAGTCAAAGTATGTGGAACTGGTGCTGGATTGGTGCATCCTTACTTGTGTGTCACATTTTCTCTATGTTTTTGCTCCCCAAGTTCATTAATACATGACAATATAAAATCAACCTCCTATTGATCGACCTGTGTGAATTTATTATCTTTTAAAGGCAATTTAAAGCTAAAGCAAGTCTAGAAATATTTTTATGAAAATTATGACCTTAATGTTTTTTTGTTTTGTTTTTTTTAACAGTATCATATAGGATTAATGATTTGGAAATAATATCTAATTGTGATTTTTCTGACAAGAATTATGACTGTAATTAGATTTGCGATTTATGTTTTAGTAGTGTGATTAATATGATGAATATGAACTGACAAACTAATACAAGAATCACTTTTCAGAACTTGTTTATATACTGATCTAAACTATGGGGTTGGCCATTTTGTCTTTTGTGGAGGAAATTATGGTACTTGAAAAACAGCAGCCTTTGTTATTCTTAATTGCGTCCATTCAAATTGTTATTTGGATTTGATTGCGATTCATCTTGCAGCCCTAAATGTCACACCACATCCGTATCTACTGACATTTTATATTTTTTTCATCCTTGGGTAGTCATTTGTAGATACTAATGTTCTTCCCATTTCAAAACATGCTCACAGTTTTCCCTACTTCCAGTTACAAAAAAACATTACTAACATAACATTCCCTTGCTGTGATGCCCTGATTGAGAGATAATTTGTATTTTTCAGTGATCATAATATAGTTACTTATTTTTGCTGTTTCTGTATTACGCGCTACCTCCAAGTGGGAATTCTGTTCAGAAGGTCAAACCAACATTAGCATTTCCTCACAAACATTTCTCTGCTATTTCTAATTAATGACAACAAGATAATTAACATCCAAAAATGTCGTCAGCCTTCACTGTGCTAATAACACAGACAATTACCTCTCACAACATCTCTGGCATTTAAGAATTCATTTGAGAATCCATTTTTTCTTGCACGCCAAATTACCGACAATTTAATCAAGGCTGTATATTGGGAAGTATTGGACATACACAGACACACTAGTTGCTAACAGTTTCTCAAAAAGGGAGAAAGCTATTACAAAAAGCTACAAGCCCCCCGTGGTTACAGCTGGGATGGGAATTAGGACAGACTTGAGACGCGCAAAGGGACATCGCACACGCACAAATAGACAAATTAGAAGAACACATGCAAAGTCCAACTGAAGATGACAACAAAAGATGATGAAGTGATTAAAAGGAAAACAGTGGTGGACCATCGGAGGCAAAATTAGGATTCACACAGACAAGCTACTGTACTCGGGCTTTCCCACAGAGACACGGGCAGCATTCCCAAACTGGAATGGGCAGCTCACTGGACTGGAAGACTAACATTACTGCGGGAGGGCTCTGGATTAGATCAAGTCTGGGAATTTCACACTGAGATGAGGCGACGTGGAGAGGGGAAGAACGAAGAGACAAGCAAGCAGAGGAGGAGTGAACTAATGCTCACAAGACCCATGCAATTAAGGCTAAAAGGTGACTGGATTATTAAGTTTTAAGGGTCACGCGAGAGTACTGCAGTAGGTTGGGTCCGTATTTAAGTGTTTGCAGAGGTTAAAATTTCAGATGGTCAGTGGTCACGTTTACTATATGGGTTTTTGAATGGATTCCCTAAACAAAAAATCCAAAATCTAAAAAGGAAGCAGATCATTTTTGGCCATTTTAATTTCATGTTTTAAAGTCTTTCCAACTGTGACTGTTATATTGACTACTGCTGCAACTTATTTTATAATACAATGAAAATTATTCAGTCTATTCTAAGTTAATTTGTGCTGAGAAACTGCAACCTCTAGTAGCTTGTACAAGTTATGGATTGGCCAAAAAATACACAGACAATAAGAATAAACCATGTCAAAACTATTGCATTTTGACAGTTCAACACCAGATTTGACCAAGAGATGCACTTTTGATGCACAGGTGGTTTTATTTTGGCTTTTGACACACAAATATGATCTTTGCTGTGTGTGTGTGTGTGTGTGTGTGTGTGATACATGATCGGATCATAGAGACACTGAACACAACACCCTAGTTAGTAACAGTTTGTCAGTTTAGGAAAAGTCACAGCACTGGTGGTTAGTTTTGGATAATGACAAAGAAAAACCAAAGTACCATAAGAAAAAAACACTGGATTGTTGATTGTCATTTCATTTTTTCAATATAATTTTCCCCTTTTAATTTGAAAGAATACTCTCTTTTGTATGCACTGTCATTTGAATGCGACCTGTAAAAGTGGGTCTGGTAGTGCTTACAAGTTTAGGGATGAATGAGAAACGTGGAGTAGAGCAGCACAGCAGTAGTGACAGAAGTGAGAGCGGAGAGGTGAGAGGCGGGCGATAAAAGAGAAGGATGAAAGGATGCGACGATGAAAGGGTGTAGGAAAGAAGGGATGAGGAGAGGAGAGGAGGAGAGAAGACGAGTACTCACTGGACTCACAGCAAACGGTCACACGCAACTTCATACACGGGAGGGGAGGACCTTCATCTGAGGGCAGAGCTGTGGAGAAAGAGAAACTGATAAACAAGTGGTGGCAACATTAAAAGAAAAATAAGGTTTAAGAAGTATACAGCACGCAACTCTGAAAAGGTGTTTGAAAGAGTGCTTTGAAATAGTAGTTGTAAAGTAGAAGAAAAAGTATGTCAATGGAAAATACATTAGTGAACTTTACTTGTTGTTATGACTGAAACTGCTACAAGTACGACAATAGTAAAAACAACCTGCACTACTAAAACTGCTATGTTTTTGTCTTAAGATTTTTCTTGGAAATTTCTTCTATTTTTAAGCAAAAAGAGTTTTGTTAAAAAACTTTACTCAATAAATTTAATCTGAAAAAATATGTTTTTCTTACAACTGTGATGAAAATAGTAGTAGTAGTAGTAGTAGTAGTAGTTGTAGTAGTGGTAATAGTTTTCGTCAAATTTACAGGCTATTTGTCCAGGAGAGTGAAAACTGTATTCAGTGTTACTATCTTCAATGTTTCTGTTTTTAAGTTGTTGTTTTTTTTTCACTGTGTTTTGTGTAGTTTGTTCAGTATTTGTTCTGTATTTTATTTTATTTTATTTTATCTTGTCTCTTGTCTAAAAACTAAACAATAAATAAACAAACCAACCAAAAACTTTTCCTCACACAGAGGAAGTGTTTAAGGATTCCTTAAATTCCAATTCCTTGTTTTATCAGAAAAAAACAAAATTACTGGAATACCTAGCTGTTGTTTTGATACTGGATTATAAACTATCATTGAATAGTAACCATGGATACAGTATTACTAGTAGTAGTTATTGGAGTAATAATAGAAAGTACTTGTTGTTTGTTGTATTACTGTGGCCTGCACTACTGTGGTACATCTGCAAAAAACTTTCTTTTTAAATTTCCATTAAATAACCATTACTGAATACTCAATACATTACTGCAAAGCTTAATTAGAATTTCACTAAACTGATGTGATGCATGTAGTTGCTGGTACATAACTCAAGGCTCAGCTCACAGACCATTCACTGCTCATGACTTGAACAGGAGTAAACATGAGCTGTCACTTCTGTGTCTCTTTCACAAACTAATGTGCTTGATGTACTGTTAAGTCTTTATAGATCTGAATAATTCACAGACAGATGCTCCCTCTGCAGGCGTCTGTCTCACACGCTGAGTAACTGATCATCTCTACAGTCTGCCCCAGTCTGGATCAGGACCGGACCACAGACAGTCTACCACATGGAGATGGCAACAAAAACACAGCCAGACTCAAAAGTGATCCAAGAGTACATTCAGAGAAAAAAGCAACAGTATTTTCAAACATACTCTGGTGAGATTTGGTGATTCATCAGTGTGGCCCTAGTGGTCAACATTAACCATGACAAGTGGCACGGCGGCTGCATGGCTATCACTCTTGTCACGCCTCTCGCCTGTGTGAAGTTTGCAGCCTTTGCCTGTGTTTGGAAGGGTTCTTCCAGGCACTTTAGTTTCCCCATCAACCCAAAACAAATCCCCCAGCTGATGCAATCCTGACAAGAGATATATCCGTTGGCCGATATTTGCACTTTATCAGAGGTCTGTATTTTGTTTGGTCCAATCAGCTGCCTTAATATGCATGTAAAATATATGCATAAGTTTTATGTAAATATTTAAATCCAAAGAGGGTCTTCTGCAAAAATGTGAGTACACTGCTCTCCAATCCAGTTTGCAGTGAAACAAGGTTATGAATGAGTTTGTACTAAATTACTTAGATTTACTAAATACGTAGATTTGGGGAAAATAATCAAAATCAGCATTACATATTTGGCCCAAAAATACCGGCAGAACTTATCGACCATTCGCTGGATTCTAAACAATTGGTATCGGTATTAGCTATGAAAAAAATTCATATTGGTCGAGTCCTGACTCCTGACCAAGACGAAAGGAGCAATGGGCAGGGACAATAAAGTAACCTTTACTTAACCAAACCATTTTACATGGAGTACTTAGCAGGTAATGTTAAGGTAACTGCCAACTAAACTTGTTGTAAGTTTATTATAAATCATGTACATTAAGCTGGTGACAGTACAGTATAAGCCAATTGCAGGTAAAAGAGTTTCGGAATGTTTCTTTAACTGGCAGTGGTCACGTATTTCCTGTCACACCAATGAGCACTTTTGTTTTGACCATTTAAAGTGCTCCGATTCCTTGTCACGTCAAATTGTTTTCATTCTTGAGCCAGCAAATCTGTCTCCACATTACAATCTCATATATCAGAGGACGCCAAGGTGCTTCCTGTTTTTCAAGAATCCAGTGTTTTGGAGGATCTCGGGGTGTTTTCGGGGCAGAGACAGTTCACAGTTTGTCCGTTTCTGGGAGAGGAGTTTAGCTGCGGCGCTCAGACTGTGCCAAACTAATGCCATTATCGCTCCTAATACTATTGTGAAGCGCTCCCTGGGCTAATACCATTATACTGTCTCCAATGCACGGCCCTCATTCAAACCCTCACCCCAGGGAGACACACTGAGAACAACTTTACGCCTTATCTTTGAAGTGGACAAAACGCTTACAATCGGTGGGAGCCCGAAGTGGCCCGGACAAGAGAGGGTGAGAAGGGGGACATGGGGGGACAGAGGGGGGAGAGGACATTGTTGCTTTTCCCTGAAGCGTCCCAAGCTGATACAATAGGCCCATATGTGTGTGTATGGAAGTGTTCTCTCATGTCAGTACAATGCGCCTTTGTCCCCCGCAGCACAACAGTAATTTATGTAAAGAATCTTTCTCCTTTGTTGCTTTCACTTTCCTCCCTCCGGCCTGAACCAAGTGCAGCCCTCCCCGTCTGCTGTACTGTTAGACTGGGCCCAGAGTTCTTGTACCCCTCTATTTTCTGATGTATGTTTATACTGTTGTTTCCTCATCTAAAATATGTGCAAAGTTATGTTTTGTTTCACTCACATGTTTAACACACAAACCTACATATTTAGGTGCATATTTGTGAGTTCTTCTCTCAAACAGAAAACACTCTGTTCCATCTTGTATGTAATGTAATGATGTAATGGGTACAATGGGACGAGAAGTGCTCCACTGTGTTCTCCAAACACCTTCACTGAAATCATTTGGATAATTTTAGCCCTGAAATTGAAAAGGTAGCTGTTAACTTGAAAACTACGGGGTCATGACATCACAGAGTGGAACAGAACATTCTGAGCTTTAGAGATGTAGACAGACTAATAATAAAGGGTTACTCAAATGTGTGAATGAAACAAAACACGACTCCAGGACTCCAGGTATAAATAAAATACAAGATCAGCCATACTGTCATAGCGTAATGTATGTCACACGGGGCTAGAATAAAATGTCTGAGGCACACTGATTATAAAAATAAGTCCTTTATTCTTACAAATGGGACGCCAACATGTTTTGACGTATAAGGTCTTCATCTTCAGCTTAAGATGAGTCACAGACAACAGGTGTCCTTATTAAGAGGCAACACCTGAGAGGATTAGAGATTAAAAGCAAAATGTATGGAAATGGTATGTCTTCAAAGGTACACTCTTGTTGAGGGTATATGCCACATGCTTGTTTTTTAAGGAGAATTACAGGTGTTTTAATTGCTCAAAAATAAAGCAAAAAATACGCATGAAAGATCTTGCCATGAGCGTGGTTGATCAATGTTATTTTTGCCAGCTCACAACACCTGGCATGACTTTTCAACTCCTGCAAAAAAGTTTGAGGAAAAACAAGTCACACATTTTACAGCCCCCTCCTCCAGTCTCTTTCCTCTTCTCTCCAATTCTGAGGTGTAAAATAAATATGAGCACAACTGAAGGAACTGTGCTTGGAAAATATGCTGCCGACACGACCAAACAAACCTGGAAGATATCACATATACAATACAATGTGTGTTCAGAAAGTTTATAGACAGAAGGATTTGCATGTGACTAAATGTATATTTGTAATGTATGTCGCCTTGCAGCCGTGTAAAAACACAAAAGAGCAGTATCTAGTGCTATTTTTAAATAAGTCAAATAGTTATGCTGATATTAGATATGATTTTAATAAATTGAATAATAAATAAAAGTTCACATTGCTGAATCTCACAATGCTTGTCTTGCTTAAACTATTAAAGGTGCACGGTTTAACTTTTTTAATGGAGGGTTTGTCTGCATGGAGATGCTGCTTTGTCCCGATGTGGCATTGAACGTATCCATCTTGCATTTACTCAGTAACATGGGTTTTTATTGACTTAAAAACTTTTTACTGTGACTGGGCTCACCTCTCCACAGATCTGACATGTAACTTGGCCCTGTCGTGTCACATGCTGTCTCCTTAGAGATAAATAAGGAAATAATGGGGAAAAGTGTCTATTTGAGCTCAGAAGCACTGAATCACAAAATGACGGCATTACAAAAGCAGCATATCTTCACAGAATCAGATCACATTTCGATTTTTACTGTCACTTTATTGAGCCATAGTCGGAAATGTTTTGACTAGATGCTATAATTTCGTGGTCGCCCTAGGTTAAGTTGGCCCTAGTCCCTAACAGTCTGACTATCTCTCATTGCTCCAGTTGGCACTATGTTATTTCCTGTCCCTCCCCCTGGTATACTGTACATGTACTCACAGCTGTAGTAGTAGTGGTGTCCTGGCAGGAACTCAAAGCCCAGGGAGAAGGGCGTGAAGCGCTGGATCTTCTCCGAAAAGCGCACTGGTCCAAAGGGGGCGTACGGGGTATTGCACTCCCACCTCTTGATGGCCCCTCTGGTCTCCACGCAACCCTGAAAAGATGGCTGTCCGATCAGGTACAGGGCCAGGGTCTCAGGCTGCTGCTGCTGCTGCTGGGGGCCTCCTGTCTCCTGGTCGGGATAATGAGGGCAGTAGATGTCCAGGTAATCATTCAGGTTCACTTGGATGGACAATTCCCCTGAGGTCAATCTGAAACACAGAGGGAATCTATTAGAATACATGAATCTCTTAATATACACAGATTTATATATATGGCATTATTCAAACCGGAAGACTGGAATGCACAATGTCTTTGGAGCTACTGTGGTCGGATTATTAACATATCCATGAATGATAAGGCAATGATGGCAAATTCTATGATAGTTTTGCAAATGTCTATAAAAATGGCTGAAAACAAACATTTTTCAATATTTATAGATGTGATTTATCATAAAGATTTGCATTTGCGGGATTGCAATACAACTTGGGGCTGCAGAATACAAAGAGAACTTGTTATGCTCTCATTTAACAGCCATAGTCAAGTGTGCTTTAAAGGTCCCATAAAAAAATGCAAAATGGACTCTTGTGAGCTTTAAGCCATGTTAGAATGTTGTTACCTCATCAAAAACACACCTGCAGTTGTGTTTTGTTTCATTCACACAGGTTTGAGTATCTCTTTATTATTAGTCTGTCTACTAAAACTCAAAATGCTCTGTTCCACCTTGTGATATGATATAGTGGAAGTTTTCAGCCACCTTTACCTTTAGTTCAGTAGAGTTTAACAATTACAGGGCTGAACTTGTGAAAGTGTATGGGGTGTAAAAACACAGTGGAGCAAGGTTTATGTGTTAAACGTGTGAATGAAACAAACATAACTCCAGGTAAGTCTGTGATGAGGAAACAACATTATAACATTGATCAGAAAATAATATGGGCCCTTTAAATGGTCTTACTTATGGATTTGCAATATTGACAAGAATTGTATATTTCTGTATATTTTTCATCACCCCCTAACAATAATAATCACATTTTGCAGTTTATTAGAACTTTGCTAAAACCTGATGTAAATGATGTAATTGTCTTGGTGAGGTTCAAGATCAAAAATCACAGAGAAAGTGAAGGGACTGTACAGTTTAAATACAAAAGTGCAAACATGTCACCTTACACCTGTGTTGGGTTTTTTCATCAAATCTTGTGCAGTAGTTTTCTTATTATAAAATATACTTGATATTCTAAGTTTGTATCCCCTAAAACTAAAATATTGATATTATCTTGTAGGGTTCTGGTTGATTCCAATGTGAGTGATGTCTTGCCTAAGGACACAATAACTTTCCACTACAGCCACTGCTGCCTCACTGTAGAACCTGCTATTCCCAGCGGTCTCCCAGTGAAATAGTAAGCAGGCCCAACTCTGCTTAGCTTCTGAGATCAGACGAGAACTTAGAGTCTAACTTTTATATGAAACTAGTGCAGATTTGAGTATGTGTGAATAGACAGGCCTTCAGTCAAGCTTTAACAGAATAAAATGACCCTGGACAGGACAACAGCACTAGTTTAGACACATCTTCAACTTGTAGAAAGAGGAGCTATGAAAACTAACTAAGTAAGTGAAGTGGCGACTACAAGAGTGTAAAAATTAGGACAAAGTCAGGTACACTTGTAAGGAATATAACAGCAAGAAAAATAGTGAGATACTGACAGTGACACAAGACAGGTCCCTTAGAATGACTCATGAAAAATGACTGGAGAATCAGGTTGAGGTCTAAAGACGAGACAAAAAAATGAAGTTAAAAAGTTGCAAGAGCAGGTGTAAAGTGCAGAAAAGAAAGTTTAAAAGTGTTTTAATTAGTGACCCCTGAGAGTCTGACGCCGACATGTGGAGAAGAGAAAGAAGAGGAGATTTAATTGGGCTCGTCCTGGTCTGAGAATGAAGAGAGGGGCAGGAGGCGGCCGAGGTTCAAGTCGGATAGAAAGAGGACAGAAAGGTGACAGCGAAGAGGAGAGAAGGAGAAGAGAGACAGTTAGGAGAGGAGGGGAGAAAGAGAGACACACAGAGATGAGATGAGGATAGATAGAAGGATAGAGAGAGAGAGTGGGAGAGAGGTGATGAAGAAGAGGAGAGAAGAGAGCCAGAGATGAACAAAGAAATAGACAGGGAGAAAGAGAGGAGAGACAGAGCAAAGGATAGAGAGAGG